>QEPC01001394.1:3070348-3098344 GCA_003113815.1 Sphenodon punctatus
ACCTACATTAGATGTGAGGCAAAGAAGTTACAGCTAAGAATGTATATGTAGAATATTGCAAAATACAATAATTCAACTGCTTCTAAAATCGGATTCCTTTATCCAATTGTTTTGAAATGTGGTGCACATAATGAGTTCTATTGGGGGTAGAGGCACCCCACATTTCAGCCACATAGCTTACAAAACAAAAAAATTACAGCCAATAATGTGTTTTCCATTGAAACCAATGGAAATTCAATTCCGAACTCACCGAACGTATCCAAACCGAACGTTCGAATTTGAGTTCGGTTCGAACGTTCGGTTCAGTTGACCAAACTGTTCGAGTTTGGTTCGAACTCCGAACTTCCGAATTCGAGTTCGGTTCGAACGTTCGGTTCGGTCGACCGAACTTTTCGAGTTCGGTCCGAACTTCCAAACCGTGTTCGTCCATCCCTAGTAACGAAGGGAACTGCATTTTTCTGATTAAGTAAAGAGTAAACAGCATGTGGCACTGCCACAGTGAGGGGGTGTTTCAAAATGAGCCATTTCGCCAAATGGCACCAAAGGAGTGACAGACACCAAACACATAGAGGGAGTCAGTGAAAACGTTAGTAGATTGTTTATGAGCCAGTGTACAAGCCCGGGTAAGGGCAACCAGCTCTGCAGGTTGAGCACTGCGCAGTTCAGGCAAAGAAAAAGCCTCCAGGACTTTAAACCGATTGCAAACAGCATAAGCAACAAACAGCTTGTTGTTTTGATGCTGGCAGGAGCCATCCACAAACAAATTAAGAGCAGTATTTGACTGAGGGCAATCAGAAAGGTCCGGATGGGGCCGGCAGGTTTGTGAAAGGACAGTAAGATAGTCATGTGAAAGGTAATTCGCCTCCCATCAAGTGGGGTTTGTAGTGGAGACTCAGGGTTTAAAGGAAGCACCCTGACATTATTACCAAAGAGTCTGCAAAGATTTGGGTAAGGACCCCAAGGACAAATCCATCAGATTAATGACAAAAATGGTACTGAGAGGAGGAGGAAGGGTCAGTAAAGGCAAACAGGTACTGAGAATCAGGGTACAGGTTAATAATAGTAAATACTTAGCAAAACTGGAATACTGGCAATAGTAGTAACATCAGGGTGGAGTTTTTCTGGCTTTTTGACAGGCTTTTTGACAGGCAAAATGGAACTATTACATATACCCCAGAGAGGAGAAAACCAATATACCCCAGAGAGGAGAAAACCAAAATAACAGGTAGAATCACAGGAGTAACTTTTGTTGAAAGATGATACTAAGACACTGAAGGGAAGGACTTGCCAGTTTTAACCTGGATGGCAACTGGATCCACACCTCGCAGCAATCCAACATCACCAGGGTTGGTTGCCCACAATGCAGAAGGGAATTGGTCGAGGAGGGTCTGCTGGCCAGGCAAGCACTCCTGTCCAGCCTCCTTAGTAGCGAGGGCCATCACGAGAGATGGGATTAAGAGGTTGGATACAGTGACAAATACTCCATCAGGTGTACATGAGATGTTTGCATTTAATTTACAGAGCAAGTTTCTACCCAAGAGATTTACAGGGGTGTTCCGACTGAGTAAAAGGAATGCCTCTTAGTGAGCGGCCTGAAAGTTACAGTGACCGGGTCAGTGAGAGGCTAGGAGCTGGGAACACCTTCAACTCCTATTGTGGGTATAACAGTAGTAAACACAGGTAAATGGGGAACTGCATTACTGCAGAGCATAAAACGCATGGCCCCGGTATCAGCTAGAAAGGGAACAGGGGTACCCCCAACAGAAACCTGAACATGGGGACCTGACTGGTTAACAGACAACAAAAAGCAGACAGATAAGACAAACAAGGTGAGCTCACATTTTTGGGGGGTCCTGGGACCGAGTCAGTTGGTTTTTAGGCTCAAGATAGTGTTCACAGGGCCAGGGCCATTTTTGATGGCGGCGGCGGCAGGAAGGTTTCAAATGACTGGGAAGGCTTCATATCTGCAGTTTGTAGGATGGTGGCGTGTAAATTTGAGTGTCAGTAGTTCCTGTTGTTGTTGGTAGTCCTGGATTACCGGGTTCACGGTGGGAACACTGGTCCGGGTTTCTGTCTGTAGATCTATGAGACTGGTACTACTGTTCCAGGAATTCTGCATGGCCATGGACAGCATGGGTTTCAAATTTACTGCTGAGGAGGGTGTCTGAGTCCTGGGTTACGTCTGTAGGTTAACTGTTGAACTTGTAGGAGACAGAGTTTGACTATCACTTCCTTTTGTTTTGCCTCTGGCTTTTTTCCCTCTGTAACTGGTCCCAAATTTGACTGTAAAAGACTTGAATCTTGTTAAGAGTTTTTGTTTTTCAATTCTAACGGGCCGCCTGTAGTTTAGTGAGGAGGCGAGCCCCGTAATCATCGGGGTGTTGTCTTTTTGTGGAGAACTAAGGATATACGGTGCCAGTTCTGTTGGGGAGGAACTAGTTTCGAACTGACTTTAAGGAGTCAATTTGAAAATTTAACAAATGCTGCGCATTGGACATCGGTGTCAAACCCAGGGTCTTGGACTGTTCAGTCCTATTTATTATTGTCAGAACAGCTTTGAGATATTAGAGTTCCACTCTGTTCAATTTAAGAGACCAGAGAGGAACAATTTAACTTGGGGAGGTTGGACTTTTGACTATATAAAGGAGGAGAAAGAAAGCAGACAGAGGAAATAGATATTTCAAAGTGCTTTTTGATGGCAGAACTATAAGCCTCTGCGTCCCATAGGTACCAAACATCCATTTGTCGGGGGTGTTTTCCCTCCAGAATGTTTTAAAATTGAGAAGGAAAAAGATCCCTCCAAAGGGAATTACAAATCGGGATTGTCAAAGGTATACAAATTCCATTTGGTTACCCACTTAACCACCGGGGCCCATCCCCAGGGGGGCAACTTGGAGGCAGCTGAACCCATTTTAATTTTAGTTTACAAGTTTGTTTTACAAAACTAATTTACTAAAACCACAGATAACAAAGTTATACAGGGGACAGACAGACAGACAGAGGAGGCAAAGGAATACTGGGCAGGGAGCGATGAACCGTCTGTTAATTAACAAGTAATCAACAGTTCATGGTGTTCGCACTACCCCACATACCTGGAACGGGTGAGGGAAACAGACACACATTTTACAAAATACAAACTGATAAGACCTTGCAAATGAACACAAAAGGATCCTCTAAAGTCACAGAAGTCCCAGTATTTGACTGGAAACAACAGATCTATAGAGTCTCATCTTGGAAGGAATTAGGTATTTACAAACACTCTCATACATTCACACAGGGGGAAGAAGGTCCATTTCCTCACAGAGTAGCAGAAAGGGTAACTAACTGTAGGATCTGGCTCATACAGAGAAAGGAAAGGGTTTATACAATCACACCCGTGGGGTACATGAGGTTCCACCAAGCCCCCTTGCGATAGAAACCAACCATATAGGATGGCCTCTGGGCGGCTAAACTTGGCTTAAGTCTCAGACCTGGACCACGGTTATTAACATTCACACATTTATTTCAAAATATACCAGACAAAACATGCACCAGACAAGACATAAACACTAATAGATAAAGTGTAATATAAATTTCTGATTCAGACAAGGCGGAATCGGTGTTTTAAAACTGAGTTCCATCAAACAGGGCACCTGTTTCAGTCCCTAATTGACCACCAGGGTATTAGGGCAATTATAAGAACAGGGCTCGGTTGTTAGCCGAGATCCACCGTGAGTGAGGTGTCCCCCGCTACCAGAACAGCACAGCACTTACAGCAGGAGTCCGTTGGATTCCTATGTTCCTCTCATCCCACTTCTGACACCAGAATTGTCATGGATTTTCAGGCTGAAATGAGAGGAGGCTGCAGCAGGAACGTTCCATCAGGTTTATTCAGATACACAGCTGTGGGCCACACTGGTATTGCTACCAATGGACAACGCCTTTCAGCGAAAAGTTTCCTTATATACACAGTAGTAAACAAACAACCATATGTGGTTCAATCATGCTGGTATTAGATAACCATATCTGACAGAAAATACCTCTTATTACTAGGCAGAAATTGGGTTGCTGACGCAAGCAAGTTCAGTTCCTCGGAACTAGGGATAAGGGGGTCCAAGGGTGGAGCGGGACATCTGCCAGGGAGTGTAGCTAACACACACACACAGGTGTTATCATTAGATATAGATAAGGGCCAGCATGGAGATGTCAACAGGAAAAACCCCTTGGAGAGCTAAAGCTTTTAGCATTAGCTTCTTGAGCAAACTGCAAGCTGCATTGCATTACAATAGCAATGGAGTTTTAAGCTAAAGCATTGTCAAGGATCTGTAGGTCAAAAACTATATAGCCAGGGATTCTTCCATATTTCCAACCGTATCCGCGTTACGAAGATCTTCTACGCTTGTCAGTGTTGCCTGTCAGTAAATTTTAAAAGATAAATATTTTAAAAATCCAGAACTTTATTATCTACGTAGAATACTTTTCAACTGTAAGTGCCAGTGCCTATAGTCCGTGGGGTCTGTCCCCCAGGGGCTGCCCCAACTTCCATCCCTGGTGTGGCAGATTATGCCAAAGCAGCCAGGATTCAAACACTGCTTCTCCTGCCTGGCCACGCTCTCTATTAGCGACCAGCACTTGGAGTGTTTGACATGCCTTGGGGAGACCCACAATACCCGAACATGCAGGTCAACAAAGAGTCAGCGCTCTTAGGCTCCAAGACATTCTGACTAAAAAGGAAGTAGAAGGTGGTGAAGAGGGGCCTCTCAGGCTCTCCACTAGGTACAGAACTTGTGCAGCTATGGACCCTGCTCCATCTATGGCGATTAGAGCCTCAGACTCTATGCAGCTTACTGTGGAAACATCATCTGATACTGCTGGTACTCCAGGTTCCAATGGTACAAGATCTGAAAACTGCAGCACTGCACAGCCCTCTGCATCCAGGGATGCCTCTTGCTCTAAAGAGAACAATAGTGACTTTTGCTCTAAGGAGTGCATGGTTCTAGACATCCAGTGGAGGACAAAAAGAAAAGGAAGAAAAAACCTCTAGTAGAGGGTAATGTACCTGCACAGATTCCTCTGTCTCCTCACCGCTCTGTTGATGTTGGAACTATTTATACAGAGGACGTTCATAGTCCACCGCTCTTGCAGAGATGGCTCTGCAATAAGTAGTCATTGCACCATTATCTGTACCGACTCCAGTCCGTGCACATCCACAGGAGTTCCATCACCCTCATGTGGATCATCATAGAGACTTCCGTTCACGCTCCCATCAGAGTGAGTATGGACGGTACCGACATACCAGATTCATATCTCATAGCAGGATCAGAGACAGGTCCCCAAGCAGGCGACAGGTTGGAGCTCCCAGGTACCACAGAGACCAAAGAACACTCTCTCCCTGTTCCTGTTTCTCCCCTGTCAGATATGGAGATCTACAGTACCATTGGAACCATGACTACCCTATGGAGCCTGATATCATGGGGATCCTCACAGGTACCGGTCATGTTCCAGAAGCAGATCCCTCTGTACACCTTTAGAAGGGACCTAGATTCCAGGGATTTTTTCAACCCCCTCACTAACATGGGTACCACCGACTCTGTGCATCCAAGCAGATATGTCCATCCTGCCCCTCCACGTGTACCACCGACTGAAACAGTTTCGGTACCTACAGATACTTTAACATCAATGGTACAAGGCACCAGCGTACCGCCTGCGGAAACTACCAGTACCATAGCATTGATGGTGCCTACCAATGCTAGGCCTTTGGCGGTTCCAGCATCTATGGGTACCAGGTTTGTACAGCCCCCAGAAGCCACTTTCTGAAGCTCCCTTGTTGGCATCTTCTGCCTCCTCAACCAGCCTTGACCCAAATTGCAGCAACAGAGGAGGCTCTAACAGGAGGGTCTTCTTCCTCCTTCCTTTCGTCCTCCCAAGAAGAGGAAGAAACTATCTCGCCTCCCCAGATGATACGGTATCAGAACCCAACTTGTGGTATTAGCCACAGAGGACACAAAAGCTTTTCAGGCTATGCTGCGAAGACTGGTTACAGGTCTACCAAAGCTCCCCACGAAAGTGGTCAAGAAAACACAGTCTGGTCTGGCCTTTGGTATTCTTGGTAGCAGGGAGTCAGGCCACATAATGTTCCTTATGTTTGAACAATTGATGGAACCATCTATCTCTGCATGGGCCAAGCCCTCATCTGTGATACCTACTAATAAATTTACTGATTCACTCTATGCTATTTCCAGAGAAAGGGCAGGTCTGAAGCAGCAGCACTGTTTGCCATTCTGCTTTGGGCTGTTGCTTTTTTGACTTGTCTGCTACAGGGCCGATGGCAACGAATGGCAATTTATGATACTTTACAGCAATATACGGCAGTTTAAAAAAAATTACGGTAGTTTACGGCAGTTGCTGAATTTATGGGAGTGTAGGTAACTTTTGCTGCATGTACGATAGTTCATGGTAATTTATGGCAGTTACAGTAGTTTTAGTGACGTTTACGACAGTTTTTGGCAGTTGTCCCATGGTTTTCAGCATCCTTTCAGTATATCAATAGACTGTTTAGATTCCCTTGTCATAACTCAGTCCTCAAATTGTTTGATCACACAGCAAGCCCCATTCACCTGAATGGGACTTGCCCTGGTAGAGCACTTTGAGAATTAAGTTGTTAATGGGGAGCCTTCTTTAGCAGAAGAGATCTGCATTTATTCCTTCCTCTCTATTTTAAGCCCAGATTGCCCCATGCTAGCAGAATTTCCTGGGTCAAAAATATTCTCAAAAGGAAAAAAAACAAAACTCTAAGTCATGCATGTGTGCTGACTGGCTGCTGTGCCGGCACACAGTGGCGTGTATAATATGAGCGAGTTACTTTTCTGCTATCTCATACAATTGAATAACAGAACAACTTACCAGGTATGGATCTAAATGTCCTGTTTGTGTGTGTGCCCATTGTAATGTGGGTTTCTTACGTTAGACGGGGTAGCTCTGGCATGCAAGGGGTGAATGAGTAGAAGTCAAATAGAAAGAGAAGGAATAAAGGGAGAACTACCTTTAATACTCATGTGGTAGTTCAAGCAGAAAGGACAGCCACTAAAACCGATAAAAAGCAGGGCTCTCATGTGATCCACCAATCACAAAACAGTACACACAGCAATTTACGACAGTTTACAGCAATTTACGTAATTTTATGAAATTATACAGAAGTTCCTGAAAGTTTACGACAGTTCACGGAAATCCACGAGAATCTCTGAAACTTTCAAAAAGGAGAACAGCGATATGCTTGAGCAGAAAGTGGCAGAAAACTTTGGTACGTGCCGCTGCCTCAGTGGGGTTTGCCGTGTACACAAAGGCGATGTTGGATTGGACATGTCTGACAAAAAGAACTGCCACTTGCTGTTTAACCACTAGGGCAAAAATCTTTTACAAGCTTCTCCCTCCTAATTCATTGGTCATAGCAGCAGCCTCACATAAAACCAGACCAGGAGGCATCCTTATGCCACCATCAGACAGAGAAAGGAGAAGACTCGACGTCTTAGGAAAATCTTCTTGTCAGAAACCTTGTCTCTAAGGGCCTCAGAATTATGCATCCACTATGTGTGGTTACCAACATTGGCTTTGGTCCCAACATAGCACAACTACGGACCCTAATCAAATTGCTGCTATACAAAAAGAAGGAAAGCAAATGTCATAGTTTCAGCTGACTTCTAACATGCATACTGTTGACTCTGAAAAAAGAGGGATTGCATCAGCAGTAACGCTGAGAAGATATGCCTGGCTCAGGTCTACTGCGCTAACACCAGAGAATAAAATGAGAATAGAGGACCTACCTTTTGTCTCCGAGGGCCTGTTTGCTGCATCTACAGATTACACCTTAAAAAGGATAAAAGAAACATGTCAAGCTGCTAGGTCAGCAGGGGTCATCAGAGCAATAAAGAAAAAATACTATTCAGTATTTTCAGTCCCTGCTACTTATTCTTATGCTGACAAATAGCATTCTCCCTACTCTTATCAGAGTGGTAGGAGGTATTCCTTGCATTAGCAAATATCACAACCCTCTTTCTCTCAGTCCAAAAAGAGATTTACAAAACAGAAAGGAAAGGGGAGGCAATCTTCAAATTCTTCCTCTGGCCAACCCTCCAAAAATTGTTTTTAGCCAGTTCCAGATGAAGAGAAGAGAGGGGGATCACCCCTCCTTTAGTAATCATCTCCTGCCTTTTTATGATCAATGGGCATCTTATCACCTCTGATAGATGGGTGAAGGAAATAATAAAATATGGCTACGCCATCCAGTTTCACTCTTCCCCCCCCTTACCAAAACCTCTTCCATGCCCCTAAGGGGCACTCCTCACAAGACAGAGTTACTTCTTGAAATTGGAAAACTTTTGAAAGGAGCTATAGAGGAGGATCAGAACAAAATATGGGGTTTTATTTGAGATACTTTGCGATCCCCCCAAAAGATGGGGGATTG
This sequence comes from Sphenodon punctatus, assembly GCA_003113815.1. Taxonomy (NCBI): domain Eukaryota; kingdom Metazoa; phylum Chordata; class Lepidosauria; order Sphenodontia; family Sphenodontidae; genus Sphenodon; species Sphenodon punctatus. The sequence goes on from QEPC01001394.1 coordinate 3,078,789, forward strand.
AGGCCTATCCTAGATCTTAGAGAACACAACAAATTTGTCAAAAAATTTAAATTCCATCTCATTCTGTTAGGTCTGCAATGTGGATCTCTTGATCTTAAGGATGCATATTTTCATATTTTAATTAGGCCATCTCATACAATACTTATGCTTTGTTGTAGGAAACCAACACTATCAGTATACACTGCTTGCATTTGGACTTTCTGCAGCCCCGAGAGTCTTCACAAAGTGTGTAGCAGTGGTCGCAGTCCACCTGCGGAAAAAGGACCTCAGAGTGTTTCCATATTTAGATGACTGGCTCCTGTTGGCCACTTCCAATTTAATGAAGGACATTCAACTGACACTGTCAGTGTTAGAGAAACTACTACTAGGTTTACTAGTGAATACAGAGAAATCTCATCTCGTCCCCACGAGGTGCCTACAATTTATTGGAGTTCTCCTAGACACATACCATGCCAAAGCCTACCTTTCGCAGAACAGGTTCATCTCCACATGATCCATGTGATACAAGGCTAGACCTCAACAGCACTAGCACCATTGTTATTTCCTATGCCTTGTTGCCAGATTTTAGGTTAATATTGAGTTGGTTATTGAGTTATTGGATCCTTTTCCTAATTGATAATAGATTGATAATTACGCAGGTTCAAAACCTGGACAAACAGCTAAATTATGGAAATACCCAGAGAGACTGAAATGACTAAACAAATGAAGAGGGAGACATAATTAGTAATAAGAATATAATTGAAAATACTTATGAAAACATAGTAAAAGCATTTTCTATGGGACAAGACCCCAAAACAGAGTAAAACCTTATTATGTGGTTTATAAAAGTATTTCAAAGGTACATGTTACATAGATATAATTAAAGTTAAAACTTAAGATTGTTCTAAGTATTAAAAGTACAAAAGTTAAAGTAATAAACTTAAAACTAGCATAGTTACCCAGCCATACAAGCTCAAGGAAGATAGAAGATCACGTGACCAGAGGGTCACCATGGTAACCAAAGAGCACCACAAGCGGCATCATGGCGTCTGAGGTAACATTTCCTTGGTGACTTAAACTTTTATAAGAAAACTGACGTCACACTCAGGCTAAGTAATTCATATATTAATAACTGCCAATAACATGGTTAAAAAGGATTGACGCACGCATAAAATTATAAATGTGTGACAACGTTTGTGGTTAAGATATTGGGGAACTAAAGTAGTTACCTCCGCCCATGAAATATCCTGCTTTTATAAACTATTTTAAACCTAAATCTTGCAACCCATTTGTGCAACAGAGATGTTTCATCGGCTGTATGCCTCTACTTCCCTAAATGTGAACTTACTCATATTTTCTAAAATTGAACTAACAAGTTTAAAAGTTAAGCAGGGGAAAAGCTATCAGAAGACCAAATATGTCCAGACCTTTATGTCCAAACTAAAGCCAGTATGTCCAGACTATAGCCAATATGTTAAACGTATCTTACATATGTCAAGACTGAGGGTAACCGCTTACATGGGCTTCAAGAGTCCACCACAGCCGTAACCCCATATGTGAGACTCTACATGCGACCTCTGCAGCATTGGTTAAGAAAGGTATATTGCCCCATCCTCCACCCCCTCAACAAGAAAATGTCAGTTCCAGAGGACTTCTTAAAAAGTCTCCTTTGGTGGAAGAACCCTCTACATGTCTTCCGAGGTGTCCTGTTTGAGCCCCTTCACACAGATGTTTACATCACAACGGATGCATCCCTCACGGGATGGGGTACCTATCAAAGTTAAGGGAGGACCTTCCAGGCAAACCACCCATCCTACGGGGTTCCTGGATGTCCCCTCTCAGGGTCCTTCAAGATCTTATAGGGTCCACTCGCTCCAAGAGCTTTAAGACCTAAGTCATCATAACAACTAGGTGGTGAGAGCTGGAAACCCAGGTCCCTAGCCGCTGTCTCTCCTTCTACCTCCTGTCCCCCTATGGTCTGATTGCCACCTCAGGGATCAGAAGGTCACCCACAATAGTGAGGCCCGGGAGGACCCTTGCGTAATATGAAAACAACATATTGTTTTTGAAATAATGGGAAAACACTAAAAAACATATTTCCAGCTATAACTTTTTTGTTTCTTATTCAATTCTGCTGAAATCTAAACCTCATACTTTAGATGTCAAAAGCACTCTTTCCTTCTATGTCGAAAGGACAAAACACATCAGAGCATCGGATGCCCTCTTCATCTCCTATGGGGGACAATGTGCTGGAGTCAAGGGGTGATTTCAGACGTTATGCGGCCCCGATTCACCACAGTGGATTCCCGGCTGGGGTGAACCGAACAACCACCCCCCGTGATCAAAAAAAGCCCCGAACAGACATGACGGGACCGCGACCATGGCAGGAAATCGGGCCGGCAGATCACGGGCCGGGGCAGCGCAACAGACATGATGCCGATTCCCGGCCGTGATCAAAACACCCAGAAGACGCCGGGTCAGCCCGTCCTGGCTGCTGCTGCTGTCCCTCCACTGCCTCCAGGTGCAGCATGACCACCTCCTCCCCCACCCGCACCTCTACCCCCGCCTCCTCCATCTCCTCCTCCTCCTCCCTTGCTCTCTCGCCCTCCGTTCGCCTCTCCCTTCCATCTCACTCCATCCCGCCCCATCCCCCTGCTGCTGTGTGCCCTTTAAATCTCCCTCCGCTGCCTGTGTTGTTGCTCGTTGCCTGGCAGCGACGCTGTGTGCTTTGTCCCCGGCTGGGAATAATTTCCTTTGATTCTGGCCAGTGGTTGCCGGCCAGACGTTACTTTTTGTTGGTTCCCGTTGGGAATCTCTTTGACCATGCTTTCGGAGATGGTCCGGCGGGGAGCTCCGGAAGCGTGGTTGATTTTGACCCCATGTGGGTATTGACTGTGGTGAACATCTGGCGGCCACTGAACAGACGTTTAGGGCACTTTGGCCCCACCGCAGGATTGACTGTGGTTCACTGTGGTTGAGCATGATCTTGTAACGTCTAAAAATACTCATTATCAACAGGCTGGTAAGATGCCACCTACTAATATATAATCCCACTCGACTAGGGCAGTGGCCAGTACCCTGGCCAATTTCAGAAATGTCCCAGTTGTTGAAATCTGTAAAGCTGCTACGTGGTCCTCTCTCCTGTTAACACATGTCCCTTTTCCATGCATGTTCATTGGGTCTTCCTGAGGAGTGGGTCCCAGTGGCCAGGCATGGGCAGAAAAATGCCCAATTTGGGGAATTAAGCTCACCTTTGTGAATAGGGCACACAAGTGTTTGGAATCTTTTGAGTGTAAACTGGTGGTGCCACCCAGGGAATTAGAAAGAGGGGAGAGAGATCTTAGGGTGCAATATAGAGTTTTCAGTTTATTGTGAGGATGAAATGGGGGTACGTACAAGCAAAAGAGGCATTAGTTGGCAATAATCATCAAATCAATTAGATAGTTACACAAGGATGCAGCATGGGTGGGTTTCTAAAGGAAGTTCCTAATTTAGTAGAGTGGGGCGGGGTCTGTCTGTGTCAGGGCACAAACAGCAGGAGATTCAAAGGAAGGGGAAGTGAAGAAAGACACAGCGCTTCATCTTACTAAAATGTCCTGTTCTGAGGGAGGGCAAAGGAATGGATCCTTTATAGCTCCGTTTCCAAGTCAGACAGTACAGTAGCACCAGGGCAGTCTCACTGGCAACGAGCCCTGGGGGGGGGCATGGAAACTGGAAAAGTAGTGATACGAGGAGGGATGAAACCTGAGGGCTTAGCCCACCGAATCGCTCAAGCTCAACACACACACTTGGGGATGCCTTGGCTAGGGTTGCAAAGTCTAGCTGTGTCTCCATGAGGCAGACAGGTGGGAGTTCCCTTATGCCTACTCAGTGGTCAGGCAATAGGATCTCTCAGCCCAGATCCCCAACACTCAGTCAGGATGTTTGGACAGGGAGCCAGATAGTGCTGGGTTCGCTGAATGCACCAGCAGGGAGATAGGCAACCAAAGCGCTTTTCAGGCAAGGCCCTTTGGTCTATCTGGGCAGCAAAATGGACAGAAGGACTTGTAACCAGGTGTCCTTCTTAATTCTAACTGGGCAAGCAAGACAGTATGGTAGTGATTTCAGCAGCAGTGACATTAGCAGCAGTGATTTCAGGAGCAGCTGTGAGAACAGCAGCAGTGAGAACAGCCAGTCTGAGAGGATCAGACCGACTGAACTAACTGGGGCTCTGAAGGGACTGTATTTAAGCCAAAATTTAGACCAAGAACAAAGTTTGATTAAATTTAGGAAGTTTTCTGAAAAGGAGTTCCAGTATCTCACAAAAGGACATTGCAGTTGCTTTTGTTTCACAAAACCCAGTAATAAAAGAAAATGCATTACTAAGAGGTGCCTCCTATGTGCCTCATCCAGGCCAGACCTGTCAAAATAGAGTTCCTGAGGAGCATTCCTGCTCGCTCCCATCTCTGTTTGATTTAGAATCAGGCTGTGCAGTCATCTTTTGTCTTGGATGCAGATCACAGCCTGATTAGACCACCCTTCTCCAGGTACATTGGAACACGTCCTTCCTAACGCTGCCCCACTCAACAATACAGGGTGGGTTGCTCAAGCCAGGTTGATGCTAAATATCATTCTGATGAAGTGGGCCTGCATTGTATAGTGATCCCCCCTCAATCAGCCCAGGAATTACATGGCCAGAGCCTGCCGGGTTCACACTGAGGTCAAAGCACAATCTAACACAGGGCAGGTTTGAGGGAAGGTCACCAAGTACAGAAAAATCATAAGAAACAAGGCAAAAATCATATATCAAAACAAAAACTCCAGTAGCACTGGTTCTAACACTCCACACATTTGCGAAACATTATTCCTTGGACCTAGTGGTAAGATCAGATACCATGGTAGGAAAAACAGTTATGCAATCACTCTTTGATTGACTCTCCTTGACTCCCACCACCTTTAGATAGGTGGATATGAACTGCTATTCACTCTCCCAAGGGTAAGAATCACGGAGATCCTTGAAGAAGAAATTTTATTTTATTTATTTATCAATTTATACCCTGCCCCTCCTGTAAAAACAGCTCGGGTGGCTAACAATTTACCAGTAACTCAGTTCTGAGAGAGCTCTGCATAATCTCACGAACCGCCCTCCTTCCCCTGTGTCTCAGATAATATAATCCTCTTCCTCCGGGACATGGTGAGGACGCCTCCTCTCTACTTATAGAATCTTGTTCTCATGCGATCCTGGGACAACACTTTAAACAGGATGGGAGGGGGTGTAGGGTTGGAGCTGTCATCATGTTCAAGATCTTTCCACATATTCTACCTGGAAACTGCTGATGGCATCAAGGTCTCCTGCCTGCAGAGCAGGAAGCGATCCCAAGAGTGAGAATACGCAGAGCAGTTCTAAGAACTGATTTACTGATAAGAAACCTCCATTTTTTAGAGAGGTACCCACCATTATTTTTTTTAAAAAAACCAAAGTTCATTGACTAGGGTACTCATCATAGAGGTTATTTGGAAAGCTAGTTGGAAAGCTGGTACTGGAACGCTGAGTGAAATAAACGGCACATAGAAATAAGAAACAGCAAAGCTCATTGTTTGCACTGGAGAAACATCAGGGCTAGAAACTAGCATAGTAAAAGTCATTAATACATCTTTTCCTGCTGTTTTATTAAATATTTCCTTTGTTAAGTAATGGGAAGATGTTAAAAAGTTTTAAACCTCTTAAAATTAAAAAAGCTCTATTAGTATTAAGACACTCTAGAGTGTGTTTTAATAGCCGATTATCATATGCCTCAGATGGTGGAAGGTGCTTGGTTTGCTGCCTTGGGTTTGTGAACACACCCAAGGCAAATATTCATCGACCAACAAAACACACCCTGAGGCACCCTCAAGTCTTTATGAACAGCACATTAAAGTATCGTGGGGAATGGGAAGAGGAGAGAATGAAATGCAGACAGTATTGATTCCCAACTTCAGATGCTTCTCAGGAAGATAGGCTTTTCTCATACTCCAACTTGAAACTTCATGACTGATGTGACCAGATTTAAGATTTGTTTTCACAATCGGCTCTTCTGGATTAACAATCTATCATTATTTCCATTTAGAGATAGGGAACTAAGGCTGAGAACTAGGGTATCTTCTGATGGCCAACCCTGGAGCTGCTCCATGGGCGCACACCCCAGATCTGCGTGTGTCCCCTCCCACACACCATAGAGTTGCATGTGGATTGCCTAATGCTCTAGGCTGCTGTCCACTACTCTATGGGGTTGCCTGGGGCAACCGCTAGCTGAGAGCGGAGCTGCAGTGGCTGTCCACCAAGCAGATGGATGGCAGCTCTGCCTCTGGCCGGTGCCCCAGATTTGGAAAGCCCACTCCGCTGGCGATACTCCGGGATTTTCTGGAACACTGTACGTGGGGCTGGTGGCCTGCAATGGTGGGGTTGCCATCCATCCGTTTACACTCATAGTGACTTGCCCAATATGATTTGAACCCTGGTCTTGCAGATCCAAGTCCAACACTTTATCCAGTAGGCCAAACTCACTTTCATAAATGAGGCTTTCGTAATAAATGACTTCTTCGTATTATTATTATTATTATAAACATTTATATAGCGCCAGTCGTGTGGCCTGGTGCTGTACAGAACATAGAATTCATATGGTTTTTTGTGGGTGTGAGTTATAGGCTCTGATTGATGGCGAGGGGTAGAGATTTTTTTTTTTTTTACTATTTTCTGCTTCAGCTTTAAGGGCAAGAAAGTGGGTGTTTTTAAATGAGCAAGGTGATGGGGAGTGACTGTGGCTGCTGAGTGGCACTGCTGCAGAAAACCCACTCAGGGTGGAGTGCGTGGCGAGGGATTCAAACGTGTGGCTCCCAGCCTGGCTACTCCAGCCATGGAGGCAAATTGTGACGCGCCCCCCCCCCCCATTCTTTTTATATTTTTACCTCACCCATCTCCAGAGACTCATAGTCATGGACCACGAGGGAGGGGAAAGCATGTTGGGCAGGCCTTTCCAATTGACATGTCCCCAGTGTGAGTGTTGGAGAACCCGGGCTCCCCAGCACTCCTGGCCAGTTGTTATGACTTACAAAGACTGTATCCCCTGCCCACAATGCCTATGGGTGGCGGACTGGTCTGCTGGCATGGCTGGCTGCTCCAGTTCATACTGGCAGGGACTTCATGGCTGCCTGTTGCCACTGAGCTATTTGGCTTACCCCACACGGAGCACTCTGGATTTCCCAACAGTGTTCCTTGCGTGGCCAGGAGTGGGTGCTTCGTGACTCACAGGAGCATGCAACCCCCCCTCGCTCCATCTTCAGACAGGCAGTGGACTCTGTGGCTCCTCAGTGAGTATGCGGGATGTCTAAAAACACCCAGTATTACGCTACCTCCTGTGGCCTTTGCTTTTCATAGTGTGACGATTACTGTTTCACTCACATATAAAGCGCAACCAAAACGAATGCATCACAACAGGGAGCTAGGAGTCATAGTTCAAATTCACAGTGTTCTGCCACTTGGCCTCTGTGTAGCCCTTTCATGTTCACTGTGACGTAGACGTGTTCAGAAGGAAAGAAGATTGTGTAGTCTTTGGCAGAAAAAAATATCCGAATTGAATAGAAACATTCCCAGAAAACATCCAGGTATTTCCCTCTTGTATTAAAGGTTCAGATGCTTCCCTGCCTTACTTTACACCAGTGCAAATGGGGCCAGATAATATTACTATTCTGATTTTAAAATCTCTTCTGTATTTGATCTCCATAAGATGAAAAGCAGTGGCAAAGCTTGTCTGTAGTTTTGTACTACTCTGGAGATAGTATGCTCAGCCATTTCTGAAAACCAGTCCTTTAAAGGCTTGGTCTTGTGATCATAGCATCACCTCTACTGCTGTCACCCAGTGAATCTGGAAGTAGAAAGAGAATCAGGTGACAGATAAAGTAGTGCGAGTGAGGTGAAAAGTATGTAGCTGAGACTCACTGACTTTTTTTAGACTTTCCTTGTAAAGGTATGTTACTGAGAAAAAAAGGAATGATGGGAAAAGGCCAAGAAACAAGAACTGAAGAAGATAACAGGAGGGAGTTAGTTGTTTGAATGAGACAGTAGGATCATGCTGAATTGAGACAAAATGTTTATATAATGGAGAAAGCTGAAGTAGGAACAAAACTACAGAGCAGATCCAAAAACAGCCAAAGTTAGTGTGCGAGAAATGTAATCCTCCCATCAACTAAACTTGCAAAATCTCTCTAACAGAAGATGGGAAAGAAATCTACACACTTGCTCTGACGCATCCCGGCTCTCACCTTTCTGTCCTCCCACAATACCGACACATTTCTCAGCCTGGCTAATTTCATCACAAACATTTTTCACAGTTTAAGCAAGGATGTAATTTTTGCCATCCTGCCAGCTGCCCCTTCAATGATACACTGAAAACAACCTGTCATATGAATGACAGCTAGTAGTAAGTGGTGTGCTGGAGAAAGACCTGATTACTAAGCATTCTTGATAAAAAGAACTGGATGCTTTTATTTTTTTTCCATCTTGTCTTGAAAGTGTCAAAAGTCAGACATAACTATTCATTGATGGTCTTTTGCTTACTCTCTTTTCTTTGTGACATTTCCCTCTCCTCTTTTATTCAGACACTTGGCCTATAGGGCCGATATCATGTATGCTGTATGCCGATGATATTGTTGTTCTGGCATAAACGAGACGTGGACTTCAGCAAATGTTAATAGCTTTGCAAGGATATTGCAAACAGAATGCCCTTTCCATTAACATGAAAAAATCGAATGTGATTTCATTTGGCAAGTCTCGCACAAATTCGAAATTTAAGTGGTACTTGGATGGGCAAGAGCTGCTACCAGCTAGGCAGTATAATTATCTGGGAGTAGTTTTTACGGATCAGAACCGATGGGTTAAAAATTTGGACAGACGTATTATTAGGGTAAAACAGGCAATGGGAGCTCTGTTAAGACTATACTATGCAGCCCCAGTTAATCTAATGCTAGATACCTTTTATTCTAAAGTGATCTCAAGCCTCACGTATGGAGGGGAAATCACTGCCTGTGCATATGCACGTAGGATTGAAGTCCCGCAGAACTCTTTCTGTCGGACTATTTTAGCGTCCCCTAGAGCCACACCAGTTCCTATGCTGAGGCTGGAACTGGGACTATTGCCGGTTGTTGCCCACCTCAACTGTAGATTCTTTTCCTTCTGGAAGCAACTGTCAGGAGAGGTATCGGGTATAGCATGTAAGTGTTATATGGAGCAAAAGGATCATCAGGGGGCCAGACAATACTCGTGGCTGGGACACCTTAAAAAATTAACAGCTGACATTGCCCTACCGACAGAGGAGGATGGCATGCCAGCAGCGAGTCTTTCTAAATGCGAGCTCGCAATAAGAGTTAAAGAGTGGGCCCAACTTAAGGATGTGGATCTCCTCTCTAGATACAAAGTTGTGCACCATTATATGAAAGTCAAAACGGCATTTAGTTTGGAGCCTTATTTAACTCAAATCCAAGATCCCGGCCTTTGGAGATTAGTAACGCTCCTGTGTTTTGACCTATTTGAGACCAATGAAGTTTTGGGAAGAAGAGAGTTAATACCTAGGGAGGTGAGAACCTGCAGATGGTGCCCTGATAAAGTGGAGACGCTCCCGCATGTTCTGCTCCTTTGCCCACAGTATGAGACTCTTAGAGAGCAGTGGATAGGCGATTTGATTCCCCTCGATAAGCATGATCCAGAGGATCTTTTTGTCACATTAGTAGCGACTGCCGATGTTCCGGTAATTAAACTGGTCGCTATGTTCTTGCGGAATGTAGAGCGTGAGCGCAGAGATACGTAGATACCAGGTTTTTTTTGCTTAACTGGCTTATTGGAGTGTACAGGGCCAGAATTTTATGGTCAGTTTTACTATGTTCTATTTTATTCTATTTTATCTTTTATTTTGTGTTAAAAATTGTATGCGGTGTATGTGTTGATAATAGCAAATTTGCTAATCAATAAACTTCTTGTACTTGCACTTGGCCTATAAATGCTTGACAGTTTTACTGTGCTGATATTTTTACTCTGTATTACCATCAGCTTACATAAAGGTTCCCAAACTTTGGGTCAAGATCCTGAGTGGAATCATGCCATCTGCAGAAGGAGGTCACAATTCAATTTTGTTTATTGTGGCACGGGCTTTCGCCATGGCCAAAATCCATATATATAAATTTGTTAAAATAACACATACGATTTACACAAATTGTACATATCCATTCAGATAGCACAAAATAAAAACATAATTGTACCGACAACAGCACAACAATATGCAATCCACTGAAAACTTTCTTATTTAGCAATATCAATTTTACAGCTAAGTTCAGTATAATCGATATCAAATCAATTGAATATTTAAACTATATCACATAACGACTGGCAGGAAAGTGGTAGGGACATACAATCCTACAGGCCAAATTAGTTCAATTTATTTGTTATTTCTAGAGCTATATCAGATCAGCAGCATATAGAGCCTGATTGTTAGATAACAATAAACGCGGTATCATAAATCTGAGCAGCAATTGCTTAGGGGCTTGTAAATAATCTACATATCCCATCCCCTCTAAGCACAAAGCAAAATTAAGATTTTAATTTCTTAAAAGGCTTCTCTCAGCCAAACAATTTACAGGCTGGTTATCAGGGGGAGGCATGGTCACAATCCAAAATGATATTTCATATACTCTGCACATCTTGGCTATTGTCAAGTAGGGTTGCACTGGGAAAGATTTGGGGGAAATTCTGGCTTAATGCATTCATGGCTATCCCGTTTTTCTCACTAAATCCATTCAGAGCCTAATTCCAAGATTCCCCAAGAATGGGTTGTGACCCCAAGCAGGGTTATGTCACCTGCAGATGGGGCTGCAATCTCACTGATATCTGATATACTGTGCGTGTCTTTGCTGCTGCGTAGGGTGGGGTCAGAAGATTATATTCAAGTCTAAAAACGCTTTCACTCAGGCAAAATGTTTGGGAAACTGATGGTTTGCTTTGTGTAGGAATGGGCGAACAGAACGCGGTTCAGATGTTCGTCGTTCAGTTTGAAACCCGAGTTCGGGTTCGATGGTTCAGTTCAGCCAAGTTCAGTTTGGCTGAACTTGGCCAAACATGCAGAAATAGAGAAATTGAAACCGAAATGAAATCGAAACCAAAACCTAATTTTCGGCCCTGGAAAGACATTTTTCCTGCCTCCGAACTCGTCCGAACACAAATGAACTGTTCAGTCATTAGAGAGTTCGGCTCGGACGTTCGGGTCGGACATCCAAACAGACCGAGTTCGGTCCGAACATCCGAACTGCGTTCACTCATCCCTAACTTTGTGTAACATTTGACCTTACACTAAACAAAACAATCGCTGAATTTATCATTTTCATGTCTTCGCCCAATGGAAATGGTAAACTGCAAACAATCAAGGTATAATACAAGAAGAAAAGACCATCTCATGATACTGGAAGGAAATTTTTTTGAAACGGATTAAAGAAGTATTCTTTTATATAGCACAAAATTAACCTGTGTCATTTATTTAATGAAGATGGGGTTGTAATCTCACTGATATCTGATATACTGTGCGTGTCTTTGCTGCTGCGTGGGGTGGGGTCAGAAGATTATATTCAAGTCTATTATTTCCAAAGCTTAGATTTTATAAGGATTAAAAAAGAATGGCTTAGATAGTTATAGCTGTGGTTTTCAAAGAGACTCAAAATTCCAATATCAGTTTTTATTTTTTATTTTCTCCAATTGTGTCATCTAAGCACTTGACAATTGAAAAGACACAGAGGATACTTGCCTACATTACCGCACTGGGGGAAACTGAGAAGCAAATTCCTGGTGGGGAAAGTAATGTGAGGCTTGGAACATGGGTGCATGGTTAAAAGCACCATTTAAAGTGTATCTGTTGTTTTCAATCATGAAAGACAGGGTGCAAAATCCAACCCTGCCTTTTGTGATTGAAAACAACAGGAGACACATTAAATGACACTTTTAACCACACACCTGCATTATAAGCCTCACGTTACTTTCCCCGCCAGGAGTTTGCTGCTTGTTAGTTTTCCATGGTGCAGTAATGTGGGTAAGCACCCAGAGTTTCAGTGTATTTTGGTGAGGATGGACACACACAAAGCATTTCAACAGAGAGTTAAGGGATTGTAAGTATTCAGGATTTTTTTTTTTTAAAAAGTTATAAATTGTGTAAGTGTTACTGGTCAAACTGTAGCTATAAAACCAAGGGCTTCAATGTAACTAATACACAGTAAGTGGTTTGTGGATCATGACTAAAAAGCCATGACCATCTAAGTACTACCTTGTGTAAGCCTTTGGTTGTGATATGGACTGTTAAGAAGTGAGCTCTGATGCTCATGAGCTAACATTCTCTTGTGATGCAATCAGGGCCGACCTTACCCTAAGCGGGGCCCAGGGCGGGGAAGAAATGTGAGGCCCCGTATCTTCCACGGCCGACGGGCCTAGGGGTGCTCCCCAGCTCAGGGGGTGTTCCCTGACCCGGGGGTGGCACGCTACCTGGGCCTGGATGGGCGGAGGGGCACTCCTCTCTGCCCATCCGCAAGCCTGAGCAGCCATGACTGGATCACTTACCTGATCCGGTGCTGCCGCCTTCGCTGCCACCACCTCCAGCCTGGACCCCACATGGGGCTCGCCCCCCCCCCTCCGCTGCCTGGCACAGTCTCGGCCAGGGGAAATGAGGGAGAGAGAGGCAGAGGCCCCACCTCTCCCTCATTTCCCCTGGCCGAAACAGCCAGGCAGGCAGTGGAGGGGGCCAGCGGCGTGAGGGAGAGGAGGGGCCTCTGCATTCTCGCTCACTTCTGCCAGAAGTGAGGGAAGAAGCAAGAGGCCCTGCCTCTCCCTCACTCTGTGGGTGCCCCCCCTGCCTGTCAGTGTCTCGGCCAGGGGAAATGAGGGAGAGGTGGGGCCTCTGCCTCTCTCTGCCTCATTTCCCTTGACTGAGACTGTGCCGGGTAGTGGGGGGGGAGGATGCGGAGTGTGGGAGAGGTGGGGCCTCTGCCTCTCCCTCACCCCTGCTGCCCCCCCGACCAACCCGACTCGATTTTAAAAAAATAAAAATAAAAGTTATCAAACCCCCAAACCCATGGGCCCCCTACCCCCCAAGCACGGGGCCCTGGGCGGTTACCTCTAGGCACCCTGCAGTAAGGCTGGCCCTGGATGCAATTTTCACACACAAAGTGAATGAGTGTTTTGCTGTTTGCTCCACTGGTGTTGGGACTGAATCCATTAACATAAAATTAGGGAAGCTCTTCAGAACAGAGACTTTCAATGCTTATACAGGTGAGTATTTAAATGCAAGGTAGGTGGAGAACAAAGCAACAATGGTCCAGGAGGTAATCCTGGACTGTGCCGCCGATCTCGCGTGTATCACGGAAATCTGGCTGGAAAATTAATCGGGTCCTATTTTGGCTGTTCTTGTTCCGGCTGGGTATTCTGTGCAGCACCAGCCGCGATTAGAGGGACGGAGGGGCGGGGGGGGGGGGGCGCAGTGTAGCTATGATTTTTAAAGAGGGTTGGTCTGTGAGGAGGTATCCAATGTGATAGTCTTGGGGGACCTCAACATTCACGCTGACGCGGTTCTCGGGGGAGCCGAGCATGAGTTCATGGCCGCCATGGCAACCATGGGCCTTTCCCAGAGGGTCAACGGCCCAACACATCTTGGAGGACATACCTTGGACCTTATGTTTTGCACTGGCCTTGAGGCAGGTGCTCCATTAATAGGGGAGATATCAGCTGTGCCCTTGTCATGAACAGATCATTACCTCCTGCAGACCTCCCTTCTAGCACACGTCTGCCCCTGGAAGGATGTGGAACCTATTTGGATGGTCCACCCCTGGAGGCTGTTGGACCCATTGCGGTTTCTTGGTGCTCTGAGGGAGTTCACTCTGAAGGCTTCGGTCGTTGGTTCCGTTCCTGACCTGGCCACAATCATCCATGCTTTTATCACCTCTCGACTAGACTACTGTAATGCGCTCTACGTGGGGCTACCTATGGTGATGGCTTGGAAGCTGCAGCTGGTGCAGAATGCGGTGGCCCGGCTCTTAGTGGGACTGGGTCACCGGGAGCACATTACGCCAGTGCTCCGGTCTCTGCACTGGTTGCCAGTAGTCTTCCAGGCTCAATTCAAAGTGTTGGTTTTGACCTATAAAACCTTACATGGTCTGGGCCCTGTCTACTTGCGAGATCGTCTCACTCCCTGGGTCCTAGACCAGCCCCTGCAGTTGTCCAGGGGCGTCACACTGGAGGTCCCCCGGGTTTTCTGGGGGGCTACGGAGAATAGGGCATTCTTGATGGCCACGCCGCACCTTCGGAACTCTCTCCCGGTGGGGACCCATGTGGCTCCAGACCTCCCAGCTTTCCGAAGGAGTTGTAAGACGTGGCTGTTCCATCAGGCATTTGGAGAAGAAGAGGGGTGGGGGGGTTGGTGAGGGAGGGGGTTGGTTTTTATTCTTTCTTTTTTATTGATGTTTTATTATGTTTTATGATATTTTATGGTATTTATGTTGGATGTTGTTAGCCGCCCCGGGTTGCCTGTGGCAAGAGGGGTGGGGTATAAATAAATAAATAAAATAATATTTTTGCAGAAAACTCTCTCACTCTCATAGCTGACAGATATCAGTTTCAGTGGCAGAGTGAAATTGAGTCAACTGGAGGCTTTTGTTGATTGTGGGTTTGTTGTCAGGCCAGTTGTATGGAGCATGGGCTGTTGAACTTGCTCCACCAAACCAGAGCCCCAGTCTTGAGAGCAACTTTGGGGTAGATTCCCTTAGGATTTCATGGCTACTGAAATGGCAAGAGCACATCTCTCCCCACCAGTACTTCACCCTATCAGACAATCCCCATCTCAGCTCTTTAGCTCCCTTTCTCCTCTCCATCCCTCTCTCTCTTTTCATGCATAAATCTTGAGGGAGGGCACAACCGTTAAAACACATTTGTAGGCTCCCCAAACCTATAACAAGATGCCCTCAGGAGGGCTAGGACTTAAAAATATTGGGTTGGGCACGTATGTAGATGGTTCCTCCTTTGGAGCAGATTTGAAAATTGCAGGTGAGGTTGGGTGGGTATATGTTTACATTACCTATAAATCACACCTTCCAGACCCTTAAGACTCTGTCCTCCTCGGGGCCGTGTTTAAAAACTGACAGGGGGAGGGGCTGGCATGTTTTTACTGGCTCCTTTAAATCCATGAAAATTGTGATCTCTTATTGAAGAGGAATTAAAATAAAAGGAACAGGCAACTTTAACATTAGCAGTACTTATATAGAATATTTTTCTTGAGTGAAACAACCCATCAACTGAATTGAGTGTATTCCTAACCACACAGAACCTTCATCATGCCTGTATGAACTTTTAATGGGCTCATTTCAATGCTTTATTTTGGTGCATACTTAAATTACATGAAATTGGAGACATGGATATCTGAGTCTTATGGCTCATGTCCAACTTTAATTTAAACAGAATGTGTCTATACTACAGCATATACCTATAGTGGTTGCCCCATCTGCTGGATAGATTTCCCCATAAACCTTTAAAGAACATGCCCACAGCTACAGCATAAATGATTGTAAGTGAAGCTAATGATCAATGACATGTAATTTGGTATAAAATTATTTCAAAGTGAAATGCACTTCTGCTTGCTCTCACTCTTACAAGTCAACCACAACGTAGAGAAGTTAACCCATTAATTTAAAGCTCATCTAATAAGCAAAGCTAATTTCTCTGTTCATAATATTTTAATTGTAGTTACACATTTAGAAAGTGTATGATGCAATAAAACCCCACTAATTTACAGCAAATTTTATTTATGTTTTTAGGTCTCGTTCTTTAATTAAGAACCATTTGTAGCAAACCATGAACCTTTGTGGAATCTCATCAGTTCCCACAAGGCTCAGTGGGTGTGTATATTCCACCCATACCAGATCTAAACACGGGACATTGCCTTTACGGGGCTCACACTGCATTGTAAATGATACACTACTCTGAAAGCACGTTCTCATATCAGCCACACAGTGGAGCTCCAGCTAAATGAGTCGGAAGCTTCTCAAAATCCCTTGCCCAGCTCTGTGAAACAGCAGTATTTTATGCTTTAAATTAGAAACTGTATGTGTGCAGGAAATTAGGTTAAAATCTTGGGAATTTCCATTCTTTATTTGAAATATCTTTGCCAGCAGGAGTTTTAATTTTTGTTTTAAAAAATATTAGAATGGCTGTACTTCAGCAGTGTGACCCACTAGTCCAGACGTGGGCAAACTGGGGCTCTAGTGGGGCTTTTTGGCCCCATTTTGGTAAATGGATGCAGTTCTTGAGATTAGGAATCTTTGCCCATCCCTTCAATAGCCCATTTAGTCCTGTATCTTTTCTCAGGTAGTGAAGTGATCAGTACAGGATGATTTGAAAGGAAGCATAATATGCAGATGAGTACACTGCTGTAATTTCTCAGGGGCTCCACTGGGGCTATGCCCTGAAGTGGAGGTCAGGGACTATATGCCCTGAAGTGAGGGGACTAATAGTCTGCCTTGGGGGACATGGAAAGGTTGTGATTGACCCAAGATGGACAGAGCAGGAGGGGTGAGAGGGAAAAGCTGCTTTTTCTTTCCTTCTTTTTTGTCTGTATTGTCCCTTAAACTGTGAACTCTTCAGGGCAAGGACAATTGTATATTCTCAAGGTAGCCTGTGTCACAATGGTCTCAGTGAGGTGAACTTAGAAACTATCCTAATGAGCTTATCTATTCTCCTCATCCAGCTTATAGTCATCGGTAATACCATACTGATTTTATTATTATTAAAAGTGGATTAATTCAGCCTAGTCCGTTATGGGCAGGCGCGGGTTTTTCTGAAGCTGAAATTCCCATCCCTAGTGCTGACTGCAGCATATCAGTAGCCAGCACATTTGTATTCGAATTTTGGTGGATGGGTGGGTCTGAGCAGTTCCTAATGCATGGTGACATTTGATATTGGACAACCTCTGGCATGATTTCAGGGGAAGGGGGCTAGAATATGTAGTTGTAAGTGATATGGGGAAAAGTGGACCGTTGTATTGCCAATTAATGATTCTGTAATAAGATAATGAGGGGAAAGAGAAGAGCAGCAAAGTTTATATTTTCTAGGGTGACAAATTAGGCAGGAGTGGTCCTTTCTGAGGTATGTGCACTGGTGAAAGTAGATTGAAGGCGAGAGAACTCTTGCTGCACCAGTTAACGCAGAAGGAAAGTTGTAAAGGAGCTCTGCTCATCCAATACAGGAAGAGAAGGTGGGCTGCCTCTCAGCTTTTACCATAGAACAGAGAAGTTGTGTTTACACCTGTCCCCTTTACTTTAACTTTTGCATTATTGTGCATATGTGACTCCCAGTGCAGACTATGAGTCTCATATGTGGACTCTAAAGCAGATTTCAGTTGAGTGTGATATGTAGTAGAGACCCGAGTTCTCTCTAAACAGTTGTCTTAATTTCTTAATCTAACCAATGCTGTAATTTTTAAAATTTTACTTATGAATATATGTACTAAAGGGTGAAGATATTAAATTGCATGACTTGTCCTGTATTCACAAAGCAATTTTAAAAGGTGGATTCTGTACCTTCTGTACCTTTTTATTTCTTTATTTCTTTATGTTTACCACATAAAGTTATTTTCCCAACCAAAATCAAGTCTAGGTTTCTGAAGCCTTAATATATGAAGCGAACACCAGAAACCACCAGACAGTAGATCTATGGGAATTCATGGCATGTCAGGGTAATATTTCAGAGCCCTGCCTGCATGGGGTAATGTGAGCTCTATCTCAATTCCTTGGCCTGCATCTGCAGCCTGAACATTTAGCCACCTTCTCGTTGTGAGGCCAGACTGGCGTATAGCTAAATGGCTGAAGCTTAGAAGGCATTTACACTGTGTGCCACAGAATGCCATTGAGATTTGTATGTTTACTCTTCAAGCCTGACAAACTTTTAAATGTTTGATGTGAGAGGTATTTCTTCTGACCTTAGAAAATGTTTCTCTCTCTCTGAAGCATATATCAGTTCTTTCAACAGCAGCCATCTCCTGAGTGCTGGCAAAGACATTTTATTTTTTAAATACATAGTGTTTTTAAACTTGTCTTTTAGTTATCTCTGAGAGAGAGAATATCAATCTTTTTTTAAAAAAAAGGTTTCCCCCTCCCCCACATAGCCTGTGTTTGCTTAGATGCACCTGTTATGATCCAACTGACATCCCTGTCACTCTCCACAAACTCTTAAGAAGAGTTGTAATCTTCATTAACTTATTTCTGACTGCCCAGGCTCCAGCCGCAGTAGCTTACTGATGCAGCAGCAGCATGTGGCATATTGCAAACCATAAGCCCCAAGATCAAAGGGAAAGAACTAGGGCTGGTTCCTGGCAAGTGCAGATTATGGGACCACTCATGGCCCAATGTAATAGAAGGATCCATGAATTAACTTGAAATGGCAACATGAATGTGAAAAGTAGTGGTGGAAAATGTGGCCTCATAAAGCATAAGCCAGGAGGAGGCGCCCTAACCAGTGGAGGTCCCACCATGATTCCAGAGGGAGCTCCCAACACATTGGGCCCATGTACAAATAACTACAAATGCACAGCATATGGCCCCCACGAACCTGCAATTCAGGGAACCCTCACCCATGAAAGAGATCTTATAGGTAATTAAACATCAAAAATCAATTACATTCACATTTTTCTTCTTGTCATGGGTGAGTCATGTGTCCCATATTAGGAAGACACCCACACCACAGTCTCGCACAGGGCCGCACTTTCCCTGGATTCGACAAAGGAAAAAGCATTTTATTTATTTATTTATTTATTTAGGAGCACTTTTAGCCTGCTCCCTCCTGCCCACATGGCAGCTCGGGGTGACTCACAATCAGTATTCAACAATATAAAAGCAGTCTAGTAATCAAATACATAAAATTTATAAGACTTATTAAAGCAAAACAAGATTCCCCCCCATCCTTCCCCAACCCTCCCGCCCTACCCGTCTCCCTCCCCAAAGACCTGGTGGAACAGCCAGGTCTTACGTTGTCTTCGGAAAGAGGCGAGGTCTGGGACTAGGCAGGCCTCCATCGGGAGGGAATGCCACAGCCTAGGAGTGGCCACTGAGAACACCCTTCCCATTGTCGCCACCCAGGAAACCTGGGGAACTTCAAGTTGGGTGTCCCCGGCCAACCGCAGGGCCCCGCAGGCAAGCAGGCCCTATGCCATTTATTTATTTATTTTAATTATTTCCTTATATTTATATGCCGCCCCCCCATGCCTACGGTATCTTGGGGCGGCTTCCAACATAATATAAAACAATTTTTTAACATAAAAAGTCTTAAACATCTTAATTAAAACAAATTTAAAACACCGCCCACATAAATTAACCCCCCCACCCTCCCCTCCAAAAGCCTGGGCGAACAGCCAAGTCTTACAAATACATCGAAAGGCCAACAGGCCTGCCTCCTCTGGGAAGGAGTTCCACAACCGCGGCCTGGCCACCGAGAACGCCCTCTCCATTGTGGCCCCCCATCTTACATGGGGGACCTCCAGAAAGGCGCCCCGGTGGAC
>QEPC01001394.1:3098766-3121168 GCA_003113815.1 Sphenodon punctatus
TCTTATCGGGATTGAGCTTTAGTCTGCTCTGCCGCATCCAATCTGTCACGGCCTCCAAACATTGGGAGAGTAACGAGACAGCAGGACCTGGGTCAGTTGAAAACGAGAGGTACAGCTGAGTATCATCAGCATATTGGTGACATCGCACCCCGAACCCTCTCACGATCTCCCCCAGGGGCTGCATATACACATTGAACAACAGTGGAGACAGAATGGAACCCTGCGGAACACCGCAGGTCAAGGCCCGGGGGCTAGATGTTTCAGCCCCCAGCACCACCCACTGGCTTTTACCTGAGAGGAATGAGTGGAACCATCCAAGGACAGTCCCGTCCAGACCTCCCAAGTCTCACAGCCATCTCAGCAGCAGCCCATGGTCCATGGTATCAAAAGCAGCTGAGAGATCTAGCAGGATCACAAAGGTCGAAAATCCTTTAGGGCTTTATAGGTCAACACCAACACCCTGATTCAGACCTGGAAGACAACAGGCAGCCAGTGCAGAGAATGGAGCACCGGTGTAATGTGCTTGCGGCGACTCATCCCTGTAAGGAGATGGGCCACCGCATTCTGCATCAGCTGTAGCCTCTGGACCATCACCAAGGGTAGCCCCACATAGAGTGTGTTGTAATAGCCCAGTTTAGAGGTGATGAAGGCATGGATGATGGTGGCCAGATCAGAGTCCAAAACATACAGCTGCAGTCATCGCACCAAATGTAACTGGCGAAAGGCACTCCTCACCACAGCCACCACCTGGAAATCCAGGCGGAGCTGCAAATCGAGACGCACCTCCAGACTATGGACCTGAAAAGCTAAAGGGGTGCAAACCACATCAATGACAAGGGCCACCACCACCCCAGCCCTACTCACCAGCATCACCTCTGTCTTGTCAGGATTCAGCTTCAGACAGCTCACCCTCATCCAATCCCCCACAGCCACCAGACACCAGGTAAGCACCGAGACTGCCGGATCTGGGTCTACAGAAAAAGAGAGTTAAAGTTGTGTATCATTGGTGTAGTGATGACAGCGTATGCCAAACCATCTCACGACCTCACCCAAAGACTGCATATATACACATTGAACAAGAGAGGGGCCAGAATAGAGCCTTGTGGGACTCCACACATGAGATTCTGGGGAGATGAAGAACACTCCCCAAGCACTACCAGCTGAGTTCTCCTGACTAGGAAAGAGTGGAACCATTCAAGAACAACTTCGCCAACCCCAGCCCGGTCCCACAGACGAGCCACCAACATCTCATGGTCAACGGTATCAAACGCTGCCAACAGATCTAATAGAATCAAAAGGGATGATCTGCCCTGATCCAATTCATGGTGCAGGTCACCGACCAAAGCCACAAGTGCAGTCTCAGTGCCAAACCCAGGGTGAAAGCCTGACTGAAAAAGATGAAAAAAACCTGACCCGATCCAGATGCCCCTGAAGCTGCTGGACCACCAACCATTCAATAACCTTCCCTAAAAAGGAAAGGTTAGAGACTGGGCGACAGCTGGCAAGGGAGTCAATGTCAAGAGGTGGTTTCTTGAGCAGAGGTGGCACCACTGCCTCTTTAAGGCAGCCTGGCACTCTGCCCTCCCTATTAGGCCCTAATAACAGCAAAATGTGTAACAGCAACTTTCCTTGTCTTTAAAAGTGTGTTTTGTGGGGCAAAGAAGTGAGTAAGGAGAAATATCTAGCCAAGGAAAGGCGTTTGTCTTGACTGCGAAGGAAATTTCTTTGCTACCATCCAAACTGGGAGAGATCTGCGAACACTTTGGAGGGTAGGAGTAGAATTCAGAATTATGTTGATGTATTGGAGAATTGATCTCAAAGCAGTAAGATCTTTCAACAAAGGCAAGTGTAAACAGACAACGAAGAAAAACAAACTAAAAATATAAAATGGGGGATATCTGGCTAGGCAGTAGTGCGTCGGAGAACAATCTAGGGTTTATAGTGGATCACAAACTGAATACGAGTCAACAACTTAATGTAAAAAAGGTGAATGTCATTTCTGGGATATAGTAACAGCTATATCATGTAAGACATGGTATGTAAAAGTTTCTTGCTCCTTGGCTCTGGTTAGAATAGAATGTTCAGTTTGGGGGAAATGTAGACTAGTATGCAGGCAAATTGGGGAAGGTTCAGAGATAAGAAGCAGAAATGATTTAGAATGAAAGACGCATAAAGAAAATTTGAAGGAACTGATGATATGTAGTTTCCAGAAGAGAAGATGGGAGAATGTGATAATAAGCAAATATTTAAAGTCTGATGTAAAGATGGTGATCAGCTGTTCTCCATGGACTCGGATCATGGGTTTGGAATGGAGATTAAGTGGGGGCCCTGGGTGTGGGTGAGATGAGATGTGGGTATTGTTGGTGGATCTGATGTTTTATATATGCAATTTATTTGTATTTTGTTTTAATTTGTTTTCCTTGTTTTGAGCTACCTTGAGCCTTTGGGATAGTGTAGGATAGAATTTATTATTATTATTATTATTATTATTTATTGTTATTAATTTTAGACAGCAGGTAATGAGTTTCAGGGAAATTATTTAGGCTAAATATTAGGAACTTTTAGTTAAAGAATGGAATAAAAATGCTACTAGCCACTGCCTATGAAAGCACTGGTTGTGGAGTTTCCATCACTGGAAACTTATATATACACCAGTCTAGGTGGTTTAGGCATATTTATTCCTGACTCTGTGCAACGGAGTGTCCTGGGGATTATATCTAAAGAGCATTCGAAGTTCTACCATTGTGTGATTCTATGCAACGACAGAGGCCAACCATGCTCTGCACAGCATGTCCTGGCATTCATTAAAACTAGGCCTCTGACTTTCTAAAGATTGTTGTCCATTGAAAAACAAATCAAAAGAAGCAGATGAAGAAAACTGAATTATGTATGTTGTACGGTCCTGGTCATATTCCATCTGAGATCTAGTCTATGAGCTCTCTCTTAGTGGTTTGGAGGGTCTGGTTTGTCCACTAAATACCTAGTGCAAGGAGTCCCTGGTCTTCGAGGTTTTTGGTGCAAGAGTTTCTTATCCATCAGAGTGCCCTCAGATAAACAGAATGTATGTAGTTTGGGTGCCATATCCCATGCTTCTCCACAGCTAGCTACTTCTCTTTGCCTGTCTCCATTCCCCAATCAAAGTGATTGATTTGTCCTGCTTTTATCTATGTAGTGAGGTGTCCTATCATCTATTCTTTGCCATCACAGAAGAAGGAATACTTTAGCAGTGGTTGTAAATGGGACTGTGCCAAAAGCCCTTTATCATCCAGCAGCTCTTTTAACATGGGTGCATTAAAACCCCTCTTTGATGTTTAAATCTTAAATTTCATATTTAAGATTCTCCCTTTTTTCGTGCTACCCCCTATGCTTGGAACTCCCTACCTAACCATATTTATTCTTCTCCCTCTCTATTTATTTACTTTAAATATTCAGTTTCCTTCATCTACTTCTATTGCTGTGTTTTTCAGTGGACAACAATCTCGAGAAAATCAGAGGCCCAATTTTAATGAATGCTAATGGTTCTTTCTGTTGTCCAGGACACGCTGTGCAGAGCATGGATGGCCTCTGTCCTTGCATAGAATCACACAAAGAATAATCATAGAGATCATCCAGAACACTCCCTTGCACAGGGTCAGGAATAAATATACCTAAACCCAATAGACTTTCACTACTACTTCAACCCCCACAGACTGCACAATGATGCTCCCTTTCATTCAGGGTCCCTACTAACTAAGCTAAGCATGTTACGTGTGATTATTCAACTCTGTGAATATATACCTGTCTCTCCTAGATTGTAAGCCCTTCAGAGCAGGGACATAACTCTAATTAATATTTGTTCAATGCCAGCAAAGTTGCTGCCTCATCATCATCATCATGATGCAACAGTTTTATCTGTCATGGTTCTTGTTTAATACCCATCATTGTAGCGTCAAAGAGATTTTTGCATGATAAATAGTTTGTTTACATAACAGTCCAGTGGGGGAAGGGATCAAATATTCAGAATAGAATCCACAGAAATCAGGTCATTCAAGGAGCTGTGAATCTTTTGTATGCTAGTTCAGTAACTTATTTACAAAGCAATCCAAAACAAAACCCAGTTGGATAAAATCCCCAAACTGTCTCTCAGTAGGCCTGAAAACAAAAGTCTTGGCGACTGCTGTTTTCATTAGAAGCAAGGCATTTGCCAAGATTCGTGTGACATGGAAATCTACCATCTTTCCTGCTGTTTTGCCATTTTCTGTTATTTTTTGCAAGTTGAACTGGACTGTTATGGGCCAGTCCCAAGCCCTGTATGTGCCCCACATGCACCCCCAGAGGTTGGAAAGACAAAAGAGTGCGGGGGAAGTGCTGGAAATTGCCATAAAAGGGCTGTAAAAATGCAATACAACTGTCAGATAATTCCCGTAAAGTGATGGAAAAAGTTCCAGAAAGTTATAAAAAGTCCTGGAAAGTGATGAAAATGGCAGAAGTGCAAAAACACCCGAAACTGACAAAGTACAGATAGACACTCACAAGCCCTCCTGAAAGGTCAGTATTTCCCTTTGGAATAGGAATGATACCTCTTGTCTCAGACCTATCTCTCAGGTTTCTGGTATTAAGTTAGATGGAATAGTAACTCTGAGGCAAACTTCAATATGAGTGGCCTTTGATGCCCTTAAGGTTGTCATCTAAGGACTGGTACATTCACAGGATATTTGTATTGTGACTACTCAGGGTAATTTGCCTTGTGTCATCCATGGTAGAGGATCAGATGTAACCATCCATCCACTCTAACATAATTAAATACAGTTGAATTCCATAGTAAAAAACCCTCCAGTTTACAAGAAGAGTTAAGACTCTTGCAAATTCAACCATGCACAAAAAAGCATGCAAATTGCCAGTTAAGGCTCCTGCCTTAACTTTTGTGCCATGTTATCAGTAAAGACATTGGACAGTCTCACATATTGTGCTCACTTACAATTAGACTCCATGCATCCACACTTTGCCTTCATCTTTCAGCCCCAATCCTCTTCCTCTGCAGGTTGGGGGTAACACCGAAGCTGGGGACAGGAGGGTGTGAGCTGGCCCCTCACCCCTTCGGTTTCCTTTTAAGAAAGAGAGAACTTAGGAGTCCTTGCTCCCAACCCTTCTCCCCATCTAATCTACTTGGTTCCAACCCTTTAACAGAGAATTCAGGACACCTGGCTTCCAGCCTCTCCACCTCACTCTAAGTCCCCTCCGCGATAGCTGCGGCGGGGGTTTGGCGGCGCCCGCTTACCTTCCCAGGGAAGGAGGATGGGGAAAGGAGCGGCCGCGTGCATTGCCGAGGGAGCGGCCGTGGTTGCTAAGCAACCAAATTGAAATGCGCCCGGGACTCTCGCGAGAGCGGGATTTCCCGGGCGCCATCTTAGACTCCCCGCTCAGCCGCTTCATTCGGCCGAGCGACGAGCGGGGAGTGGACCACGCGGCAAGCCTGTTGGGACGGAGCAGGCCTTGCCGCATGGGAAAGTGAGCCCAGCAAAGGGCGAAAGGGTTGCTGCGAGCTGTGGGGACGCCCGGTGAGAGCCTCCCCCCCCCCGGTGACTGAGCCTCGAGGGATCTCGGCCCAAAGGCACAGTTCAGGGCTAGAGGCGGCCCGGCGGGGCGCCTCAAGTTCTCTACCCTCCCCGCCTGCCTTACTGTCACCCGGCCTGCTGGGCCACGAGCCTCCCCCCCCGTGACTTGAGCTCGGAGGGAGCTCGGCCCCAGGGTAGATTGCGGGGCACGTGGCGGCTGGAGGCGGCCCGGCGGGGCGCCTCAAGCTCTCTACCCCCCCTGCCTGCCCTAATAACACCCGGCCTGCTTGGCCACGAGCGGCCTCCCTTCCCTTCAAAGCCTCCCGCCCCCTCAAGGTAGGGAGGCCACAGAACCGGGCCAGGGGGTAGAAAGGACACCCTTTACCCCCCCCCCAACAGTAGAGCCCAACAGGGCATTCCCACTGGGGGAGGGTCCAAGGGGCTGTGGGCCAGGCAATAGGCCAGGGCCCAGCTGGCCTTCAGTGGGGGGCACTGCCTTTGCCCTCCGTTGTGCCCACCACCTACCCTCACTGGGTTATTCAGAGGGCCTCATTGCCCCCCCCGCATTAGAAAAATAAAAAGGCCTGACAAGCCCCCTACCATCCGGTTGCCCCCCAAGAGGTTTTTAAAAAGCTAGTCCAGACGTGGGGGTAGGCATGGCCCCTCGCACGCGAAAAGGGCAGGGCAGTGCCCAAGCAAAGAAAGGGGCTAAGGCCCCCCCCCAAAAAGCCGGGAGCCAAAGGAAAACAACAGGATGGGGCATCACAGGAGGCTGTCCTTCGCTCCATGCAGGCACAGCTGGAGGGATATCAAGCCCGCGTAGAAGAGCTTGAGAGAGCACGGGGGGAGGGGAGAGATGTCAGGGCGGGGGGAGAGGATGAGCCCACCCAAGCGGTCACGGGAGACCGGGGAATGGGGGATACCCCCCCAGACTATGAGGAGGGCCAGCGCCGCCAAGGAAGTGGGCGGCGTCGGGCGCTCCCTTTTCGTTACAGGGAGGAAGAGCCAGGACCCAGCAGACGAAGAGAGGAAGAGCCAGGACCCAGCAGACAGAGGGATGAAGACACACCTGACTTCCAGGCTCAGATCGAGGCACTCAAAGAAGGAATGCAAGCATTGACTGAGAGCCTGGAAGCAGCCCACCACGGGCAACAAGGGCTGAGACGCACCATCGGGGGCGCAAGATCACGGTACGACCCGGAAGCTTACGAAGGTGAGCGGGTGGACAGCAGCTGGTGGGAAGGAAATGGCGAATTTGGGTGTAC
The DNA here is from genome assembly GCA_003113815.1 of Sphenodon punctatus. Taxonomy (NCBI): domain Eukaryota; kingdom Metazoa; phylum Chordata; class Lepidosauria; order Sphenodontia; family Sphenodontidae; genus Sphenodon; species Sphenodon punctatus. Next base: position 3,105,566 of record QEPC01001394.1, read on the forward strand.
AGGCCTTGACAGAAACCACGAGGAGGAGTGTATCCCACTTGCAAGTACCCACATGGAAAGGGGACGGAGCCAGGCCTCCCCCAGTTGGGAGTGGGGAGGGCATACCGGGGGTCGTTTCCCTCAACACCACCATACCGGGTGCCAGCACTACCCAGCCCCCAGGTACAAAGCTGCTGCACAAGTATGGGGGGCGGACCAGTGTTGCAGGGGGCGTAATACACTGTGCTGCGGCCACAGGGAAGAGCCACGGCCCCTGTCTGGGGGTCATGCCGATGTATCAGCTCCGTTAGGTGAGCACCTTCTCCAGGCTACTAAGGAAAAAATATGGAGCGGCGAATATATTGATATATTTGCCCTCCTTTTTAGTGACCCCATACCAGATCCTAACGAGAAGGAAGAGAGGAAGGAGAAGGAGAAGTTCAAAAAGCCAAAGGCTGAACGCACCTGGTCCAACTGGACAGCTGCGTATACAATATATATGGGGGTGACAATGGCCAGATTTCCCGAGCGCGGGCTGGAGATGATTAAGTACTCGGACATCGTGCGCCGGGCTTATGATACAGGTGGACCGGGAGCTTGGCTGCGCTACGACGAATCTTTTCGGCGTAGAGCTGCCAATAACCCCCGCTTGCGCTGGGACCTCCATGCCCATGACATATGGCTGGAGTGCATTAGCTGTGCAAGGTATGCCCCGCGATCAGACAGCGGTCATGTCCTCTCGCGCATGGGGGGCACACAGCAAGTGGAAGGGGGACAAAGGGGCAGAACACGACTATCTTCAGCAGCGCCTACATGCTGGGATTTTAATGACGGGGGCAGGTGTTTTCGTGCCCAGTGTAGATTCAAGCATGTGTGCACCCAGTGTGCGGGCGACCACGCCGCCTCCACATGTAGCAGGTTTCGACAATACGGAACCAAAAACAAGGGGCGAGCAGGTAATAGACAGCCCCCCCCTGGCACGGGGAACGCCAACCAGCCAGTGGGTAAGGGCGCCAACTCCGGTTCGGCATGAGGCCTTACTGGAAGCGGCCCGAGATTATCCTGACCGTCTGACCGCCAATTACGTTATCGAGGGATTTAGGCTCGGTTTCAGGATTCCCACCCAGGGCCCGCGTTATCATTTGGGGGCAAAGAATTTGAAATCTGTACAGGGCAATGAGCGTCTAGTCCAGCAGAAGATCGAGAAGGAAGTGAAGGAAGGTAGGATACAGGGCCCATTCAATGAACTGCCGATCCCCACGTTGCGGATATCCCCTCTGGGCATAGTACCAAAGAAGACCCCGGGGGAGTATCGCATGATTCACCACTTGTCCCACCCCAAAGGGGAGTCAGTGAATGATGCGATCCCTCCCGAACTTTGCTCTGTAAGGTATGCATCTTTCGACTCTGCAGTCGAAATGGTGCGTTCCTGCGGAAAAGGCGCCCTTCTCGCGAAATGCGACATCAAGTCAGCTTTCCGCCTCCTGCCAGTGCATCCTGAGGACTTTGAGCTCCTCGGGATGCAGTTTCAGGGCAAATTCTATTTCGATAAAGCAATGCCCATGGGATGTTCCATCTCATGCGCGGCTTTCGAAAAGTTCAGTACAATTTTGGAATGGATCACGCGACAGCGCGCAGGGCGGAGCTTGATCACGCACTATTTAGACGATTTCCTTTTCGCGGGAAGGGCGGCAACCAGGGAGTGTGCAATAGGAATGAGGGCATTTCAGAGTGTAACCGAGGAGTTGGGGGTACCATTAGCACTGGAAAAAACCGAAGGCCCAACGACCCGTTTAACCTACCTAGGTATAGAACTTGACACAACACAATCGCTGTCTCGCTTACCAGCTGATAAACTACAAGCACTTAAGGAAATGATAACGGCGACAAGGGCAGCCACCAAGGTAACGATTAAGCAGTTGCAATCCCTCACAGGCAGCCTTAATTTTGCCTGCCGAGTCATTGCACCAGGAAGAGCCTTTATGTCACGATTGTATGCCCACATCGGGAGCGACCGTCCCCCGCATCATCACGTTCGAGTGACGAGGGTGATGCGGGAGGATTTGGCTACCTGGGAGGCCTTCCTCCAGGGTTATAATGGGGTGAGTTTCTGGCGGCAACGACTCCTGCTGGAAGCGGAGCTCCAAATACAATCTGACGCAGCAGGCGGATGCGGCTTCGGTGTTTACTTCCGAGGAAAATGGTGTGCTGCCCCGTGGCCGGATGACTGGGAAGCAATAGGGCTGACCCGGGATTTAACTTTCCTGGAGTTCTTTCCCATAGTGGTGGCAGTCGAGTTGTGGGAAAGGGAGTTTTCCAACAAAAGGGTCCTTTTCTGGTGCGATAACTTGGCTGTGGTTCATGTCATTAACAAACTGTCGTCAAAGTCAGAAAGGGTCATGCGGCTGGTCCGGCATTTTGTACTCAAATGCTTGAGGGCAAACATTTTGTTCGTGGCTAAGCACGTGCCCGGGATCGATAACGGCATAGCCGATGCCCTTTCTCGATTTCAGACAGACCGTTTTCGCCAGCTCGCACCAGACGCTGTGAAGGACCCCGAGCCGTTCCCGAGGGACATGTGGAGCCTTGGATTCTAGACCTAAACCAGGCAGTGCAGGGATCCCTCGCGCCTAGAACCAGACGGGCGTATGAAATGGCCTTTAAAGAGTTCCAGGATTACAGGTCAGGGAAAGGTTGGGGACTAGGATTCCCCATTCCTGAGGGGCAGATGCTTCAGTTTGCGCTCCAACTCAGGGAGCGAGGTTTAGCACCAGGCACCATTGGAGGAAAAGTATCGGCCATCTCCTTTATGAGCCGCTTGGCGGGACACTCCTCTCCTGATAACGGCTTTTTTATGAGCCGCCTGAAGGAGAGTTGGACCCGTAGTGCCCCCCAGACTCAGGACTTGAGGGCTCCTATCACCCCACAGGTCCTCACGGCTATTAACCAGGCGTTACACACCGTGTGTCACTCGGAAAGCGAGGTGATTCTCTTTGATACGGCATTCCGGGTGGCACTATTTGGAGCATTCAGGATCAGCGAGATAGTCGCCCAGTCACGGCGAGATAGGTCGGGGGCGGCCCTGCAGATCCAAGACCTGGGTTGGCAGGGAGACACCCTTTTGTTGCATCTAAGGAAATCTAAGGCAGACCAGAAAGGAAAGGGCAGAGTCGTGAGACTGTGCCCTTCGGATGATACCAGTGCATGCCCGGTTGCAGCAATGAAGCAATATTTAACATCCCGCCCAACTGTTGAGGGCCCGTTATTTCTCCACAGAGATGGTACCCCGTTAACTCGATATCAGTTCGGGTCAGTCCTCAGCATGTGCATTAGGGTAGCTGGCCTGGACCCCACTTGTTATACTGCACACTCCTTTCGCATAGGGGCGGCATCGGTAGCAGCAGACATGGGTCTGCCTTCTGAACGTATCCAGCATATAGGGAGATGGCGGTCGACAGCTTATCGCTCGTACATCAGGGACACCGAACCGAGAAGGATAGTGAATCAGAGTAAACGACAGCAATTGCATAAACATGATTTCTTTTCCAGACCCGGGACCTCCAAGGGGACGGCAGGTGGTGTGGATCGTCGGCCACAGCATCGTTCACTGGGCAGGGAAGATGGCCGCGCGCACTGGATGGGGCACCCAGCTGGGCATAGGAGATAAGGCAAACATAATTTGGCTGGGACGTCGAGGAATGCTTTGGGAGCAGCTGCTCCCAACGCTGACCGCGGCAGCAATTAAATTTCCACCCCCAGCAATAATTATAATACATTTAGGAGAAAACAACCTGCCCAAAGTTACGGGGCTGTGGCTAACAAAGAGGGCCAAGGCCGACCTGCAAAAGGTGCAGGATCGATTCCAAGAGTGCACCTTGGTTTGGTCGGAAATGTTACAGCGGAGGGTATGGGCTAATGCCCATCACCCAGGCAGAGTGGACCGGGCTAGGAAAAGGGCTAACATGGAAATTAGCAATTGGCTTCAACGAATGGGGGGAATAGCAATTAAGCATACAGCAATTAGGCACGATAGGGACGAGTTATACCGGAGCGATGGGGTCCATTTATCGGACGCTGGATGTGACATATATCTTGGAGCCCTGAAAAACAGCCTAACAAAAATCCTGTGAAGTGGTATTTTGGCGGCGAACCAGCCAAGCAAAGCTGGCGGTTCTGGTGGCGGTAGCCTGATTTCAGGCCAAGGGTTAAAAGTTTAAAAGGTTAACATAGCATAGGGTAGCAACATCTCCTTAAGAGATGGGTATAGGCCATCCATAGCCGCTCAGTGCGGCCCACTGGATGGTCAGCCCAAGGGTGAGAGACGAGCGGCCGAGCCTGCTGGGCGGACCATGTACCAAACAGGAGGTTACGGTGTCCTCATCCTTGTTGTTTAAACCCCCGCCTTGGTAGGCGAGAGGGGATAGGAGCGAACAACCCGCTCTGGCCCGGTGAAACCGGGATGGGGGCAGGGTGTAAGTTGAAGAAGTTTGTTAAGGTAGGGCACAGGAGGATTCCCCTCGGGCTTAACCCGAAGATGGCAAATGGGCAACAGGGCACAAGGACAGCGCCTGTTACAGTAAGGGAACCTCCTGCGGCGATGGTTAACAGTTAGGAAGAGATTAATGGACCCCAGTTTAAAGGGGGAAGTGGGAGGGTCACCTCTTCCCCCTTTTTATCGACTAACAATAAAGAGTGCGGCCGTTCAAACCCATACAAGTGTCCGCGTCTTCCTTGGGAGGGGTGCGTCTACAATCCAGCAGGCTGTACTTCCCTTTACAAGCAACTCAATAGACCTGGTTCCTAGCTTGTTCTTCTCTCCCCTGCTCTAAACCTTGTAACAGACAACCCCAGAAGTTCTGGGTCCAAGTCACCCCTCTAACCCCCACTCCCCTCACAGAGAACTCAAAAGCTCTGCGAGAAATGCAGTGCTTATCTGTGTGTGTGTCATATGGAACAGAAGTAAGGGTGTGTGTGGAATGACCAAAAAAACACAAAACAGCAACAACAACCAGGAGAGGAGGGAGGGAATAACAGGGAGGGAGGCTATTGGGATTAAAATGATAGGGTGTCAGCTATGGTAAATGGGTTTAATGATAGGACTGCTCCCCCTGGAATCCCATCAGTCTTCTGAATCAGTTATTTGTTTCACTCAGAACCTTGTTACTGTAACTATTTCTAATTCTTTGTATTTTTCCCCTGTCATTCCACTTACTGCATCTGGTGCCTTCTGCATTATTTCACCCTATTGCCTTCCCCATGTACTCCCAAAGATGCAGCGTTGTTGTATCACAGTCACTTAATTGGATGTTGGCATGACAATAGTATTTACTTAGAAATTGGCATTGCTGTTGCCTCCATTCCTTCCAACGGCCATTCCATTTAATTAATTTCAATGCATACCGAACTTATTTTAAATTAAGCATTTGTATACAACTCTACCTGGCTTCACTGTGCTCTGGGAGGGCAGTGGAGGGTAGTGGGTAGGAGGGGTGGTTGTGAGCCATTAGTCAGCTGTCCCATTCTCCCCAGCCGACATGAAAGAATAGAAAGAATGGAGAGGGTGAGAGGCCAGCTCATGCCCTCCTGTCCCCAGCTTCAGTGTTGCCCTCAACCTGCAAAGAGGAAGAGGATTGGGGCTGGCAGACGAAGGCAAAGTGTGAGTGCATGACGCCTAAGTTGTAAGTGAGCACAATATATGAGACTGTACAATGTCTGTACTGCTAACATGGCATGGAAGTTAAGGCGGGAGCCTTAGTTTGCAATTTCCATGCTTTTTAGTGCATGATTGAATTTGTAAGAGCCTTAACTCTTCTTGTAACCCGGAGGTTATTTGACTATGAAATATTCAAGCTTTTTGTTAAATACAAAGCACCCCCCTGCCCTCAGACCCTTGCCCCACACACCCAAAGTGCCCCCCTGCCCTCAGAACCTTGTTCCCCCTCCAAAAGCGCCCCCCTGCCCTAACTCCCTTGCCCCCCTACACCAAAAGCACCCCCCCTGCCCATGGTCCTATGCCCCCACACACATATACCCAAAGTGCCCCCCCAGCACTCACCATACAAGAGGAGGAGGAGCTGCCATCTCCAGGATAATTTTCAAAGTGCTCACGGTGCATGCAAGTGCTGTGTGGAGCCACCGCCAGGTTCCCTAGTAGTGTGACATCCTGGGAAGTGTACTCCCAGGATGCCACACTACTAGGGAACCTGCCGGCGGCTCCACAAAGCGCTTGCGCACACCACGGGCACTTTGAAAATTATCCTGGCAGCAGTGACAAGTAGGAGCAATGGCAGCAGAGGTAGTGGCATGACGGCAGGAGCATGGGTGGCGGGTGATTGTGCTTCCCCCCTGCCTGCTGCCGAGGGGGGCGCTGACACAGGCAGCAGCAGCAGCATGGGTGGGGGAAGGGAGCAGACTCCAGCGCTGGCCAGAGTCTCAGCCTGCAGACGGAGGTGGTGGTGGCGGTGGTGATCGGGGGGCAAAGCAGGCAGCAACAAGGAGTGGTGGCAAGGGGGCTATGCTCGCCATGGTGGTTGTGCTCCCTGATGCCCTGAAACCCCCAGGCACAATTTCCCCAAACCCCGCTAAGGAAAGTGAAAGACAGGTGAAGAAGCAGCACTCCTCTTCAAAGCAGCCCTGCCCCTCTCCATAGGCTAGCATGGGTTTTTTCACAACCCCATAACTTTAAAACTACTAATCAGATTTACAAATAAAACCCCAAATGCACCTCCTGGCACCCTCCTTTAATTTTCTAAAAGACTAATTCCTCCTCCCCACCAACGCTGAACCCCTCTACACTGCCTAGATCAAGACGGTCTGAATAAGTGTAAAATCTGGCGTGAAAGTGCAGTTTTCAAACTGCAATATCTCAGCTTTTATCCAACGGATTCAGCTGAAATATTCACAGCATGAACCCTTTACACCAGTGATACTCCACAACAAATTTCACAATCTTAATTTTGACCATGCCAATTTTAGGACAAATAGAATGTTGGGGCTTTATAATGTAGCATGCAACACACCTTAACTGTTAGAGTGCTCCCCTTAATGTGTTTTTTCCTCCTCTGTTACCTTCTTTTATTTGTATTTTTTTGAAAGAGATTTATATTTTAAATGGCTGCTATATTTTATTTTATGCTTTAAATGTTGTTAATTCCATTTGGCAAGGAGACGTTATTGTTGTTGTTGTTATTACTAAATTTGGTCTTTGTTTTTTATTCAATAGGATTCCTTTAATATATACTGAAATTCAGTAGTTGCAGATGTTTCCTCTTCTGAATAACCTGTTTATTTCTTATAGCATGCAATATGTACATGGTGTCTTACAATAGAGTTCACATTTGTTTGGTCAACCATTTAATATAAAGTGTCAAGTTCTGATAGTATAGGTGCTTGTGTAGCATATTGAACTTGCTTGACTGTCACAGGTTATTTCAACAATTTTCAGAATAGTGGCACTATATATCCATGGTAATAACTCTTCAGAATGTATTTTGCATTCCTATAACCACAACATAGAAAAGTCAATTGACATTAGTATTTTGTGCTGAAGAACAATATTGGACATACTGACAGACTATTGGTATGATAACCCATCTCCTGAAGTCTTGATTGAATTCTCTTTTCAGTCCTGAAATCAGAGTAAGAGGTTTTCGATTAGTGATTAGCCTAACATTTTGACTGGATAAGTGGAATGAGGCGGCAGCACTTTCATGCTGAGATTGGGTGGCGACCAAAACACTGATTTGCCCCAAGATGGGCACTGTGTTTAAGCAGCACCACCACATGGTGAACAAAGGGCCAAACCGGTGTTCGTATTAAGGTCAAAACACACATTCAGACGCCCCTTGATGTTATGTCTAAAAACACTCTCTCTCTCTCCATGTGGCAACTTTTGAAAACAACATCTGATCAATTTCAGACAATATCCTAGGCATAATGGGCAGGACACCATTGGTTTTGATTAACATGAGAAAACTTGGTTCACCCTGTTTTTAAAATAGTAGTTTATTTTTTACCAAATTCTTTGTAGGAGTAGTTATTAAGCCTTTTATTTACTTAAGCTTGTTGTTAGCAAGAATGCTGCTACATATATGTCCAGCTTCATCAGGACTGACCTTAGAATTTGCGGGGCCCAGGGCAAACATAAAATTTGGGGTTCCTTGTTACCTTGCCCTCTTGGCAGCATTCTCTGCCAGACCCTAAAGGTGGTGACGTTTGAGGCCCTGCTGGGAGACTATGGGTGCACCCACATGAGACGTTACCATGATTTAGTGCATTGTTTGCCAAGAAGTCGCCAGATGTTCACCCCACAGTATGGTGGGGTGAGCAGCTGGCTGCTGCATGTTGTGTCCTTGGAAAAAGGTTGGAGATGCAGCATATAGTGGCCTTACCCAAAGTGGAATAAGCCTGCCAAATGCACGATAGCACACCACTGCTCATGGACCCAGTCCCCATCCACCCTGCTGCTTGGTGAGGTCCACCGCGGGGCTTTGAGTGGTGGGTGCTGCCTCCATTCCTGTGTGGCTATGTTATGGCCAGGGTGGCATAGTGGGTGGGTCAGAGGCGGGTGGGCGGGGCAGCCACCTGTGTGGCCGGTACCTCTGCCTGGCCCAAAGCACGGCGGGACCTCCAACAGCAGCTTTTCCATTTCCCCAGTGGGGTTGTGGACCATCTGCTCTGTTTTCCACACTGGCCCTGAAGCAATTGCTCACCACGGGGCATGCGAGGGATTGGGTCTGCCCCTGCCCCTGTAGCTGTACCCAGTGAGGCTTCCCTTAACTGCCCTGGTGAAAGCAGGGCCCACTGTGGGGTCTTCAGAAAGAGCAAGGAACCAAGGCAATTGCTTTGGGTCACCCTCCAAACACTTCACCTACAAGTACAGTTTCTAGATGCTTTCTTGGTTTTAAATCCTCGTGCATCTGGACAATAAAGTGTTTTGAATTCTTTTCCTTGACATTTTCTTATCTCTCGCATTCATAAGTAGATACTTTTTGACTTTGTTTTCACAAAAAAGTTTTTTTTAAAATACTTCCCAATCTGACTGGTTTACTTTCTATGCTATTTATTTTTTCCCTTTCTGCACATCCAGCTAATGTGCCCAGTTTCCTGACACTTTGTGACACTTTGAGTGTATACAGTACCATACATTGACAGAATGCTTCTATTTACCACAGTGACACCATCCTAGTTGCTCTGAATATAACTTGTGAATTGAAGCATGGGCACACTTTCTGCCTCCTCTGTTTGGTTCTCAGCAGTCTCATGACTGACAGCTGTGTCTCCTCTTTCCAGTGTATGATTTACTTCTGCTGTTATCCCCTTTCATGTTTCACATATAGTCATGCATATCTGTTGGGTAAAGTTTACCCCCAAAGTTGTCCAAACTGGCCAAGCTCAGCTAACTTAGCTCTGTGTGTGTGTGTGGAGGGGGGGGGGGGGGTTAAAAATAATTTAAAAAAATTTAACTGCAATTCTCAGATACTTTCTACATCTCACCAATGATAAAAATTGAGCTTTTTCAGCAGTTAAATATGAAATAACTTAAGAAATACATAACCTTTTAATAATAATCTATACTACAGTGTGAGACATTGACTAACCACTGTACGGGTGGGACATCAGGCCAAATACCGGGTACCAGTTTTACCGGTTCCCGGATTTACGAAAACCGGCTTACCGGATTAAAACCGGCTTACCGGATTAATACCGGTTTACCGGTACCAGAACTTTTCCATTGATTTCAATGGGGAACTGTCCCCATTGAAATCAATGGAAAAAAAAAAAAACTCCCCCCTCCCCGAGTCCAGGCAGTCTGGCAGCTTCAGCACTGACTGTGGCTGCTGGCGGCTTCAGCACGCTACTAGGCCTTCTGGGAAACTTCCGGGTTTCCCCAGAAGGCCTAGTAGCGTGCTGAAGCCGCCGGCAGCCACAGCCAGCGCTGAAGCCGCCGCCGCCGCCCGGAGCTCAAGGTAGGCAACAATGGCATTAATCCCTGGGTGGGGAGGTAGGGTGATCCCTGGGGTGGGGGCGGTGTTAAACCACCCCCCACCCCAGGGATCAGTAAAGTACCGGTACACTTACCTGCTGGCTGCTGCAGTGCTGGTGCGGGCTCTGGGTCGCTGGCGGCGGCCCGGAGCCCACGCTAGGGGACTTAGGGGAAATTATTTTTGGTGTTTAAATCCAGGCTGCGCAGGGTGGGTCGGTGGTGTCCCCCCTTCCACCCACGCAGCCTGGACTCGGGGAGGGAAAGTGTTTGTGTTTTTTTATATTGCGGCCATTCATTTGAATGGCCGCAATGTAAAAAATCTGCTACGGGGGGGAATCCGGCAATTTACCCGGATTACTGGGTTTAATCCGATACTGCTGGTACACTCAATACCGGGCAGTATCGGATACCGGTAGATCCGGTAGTCCCACCCCTACTAACCAGTGTGTGGGCTACAAGAAAGAATGCAATAGCTTTGTCTTTCTTCCAGCTATTGACTCTCATACTTTTTAAACCATTCTCCTGTGCACCCCCACTTGGTCTGTTGTAGTTGAGGCCCCAGATCTTTCTCTGGGTGTTTTTAAATGAGCAAGACTGGACTCTGGGTACATGACTACTAACTAGCACAGCTGTGGAGGAGCCACTCAGGTGGAGTGAGTGGAGAAGGATTCTCACGGGTGGCTCTCAGTCTGCCTACTGCTGCAGCTGCTTCTCACACTCTCCCTGCCACAGACCATCAGGGAGTGGGAAATGCACTGGGCTGGCCTTTGAAATTGACATATCCCAGGGGTGAATCCTAGGGAATTGGGCTCCCCAGCACTCGTGGCCAGTTCCTTTGACTTGCAAAGACCATGTCACCCACCCACAGTGCATATGAGTGGCGTTTTGGTCTGCTAGCGTGGGTGGCGCCCCACTTCATATGGGCAGGGGATGTGTGGGTGTGTTTTGCCCAACACCTTTTTTGGCTTGTCCCACATGGCACACTCCAGATTTCTTGGCAGTGCCCCATGAGTGAGTGCTGAGTGGCTTACGAGAACACACATCCCCCACACCACATTCAGATGGGTGGTCGAATGAGTACCTCCTGGCTGGCTATGCATGGTAGCAGCTTGTTTTAAAGCACCCTCTCTCCCTCCCTCTGCCCTCCTCTCTCTCTCTTTCCTTACTCCTTCTTTTCCTCTTCCCTTTGCTACCCCATCATTTTGGAAATTCCCTTTAGTTTAGATTGGACCTAGGTATTTTTCCAGCTCTACTCATTCCTGTGGCTGCCTAGAATACCTTTCATGCTCCCTTCACATCTCATTTGAGAATCCCTGCCCTAATTCACCAACAAGGAATTATTTACTGTTTGACACATTTACAGTGGGGCAAAGAGAAAGTAGTGCTTTGAGCTGTGTCATCAGGCAGCAGCGGATGAGACATTACTGGAGACTCCATCTATGATCTTGAATTCCATTGGACACTAAAAGTGTTAGGTCTGGCAAAATGCCACCTACACTTGTGAATCATGCGGGGGGGGGGGGAGCTGATCAAATTACAGAGTATGCTGTAAAGAAACAAGGATTGTTGTATTTTTGAATAAATTATCTTGAAATACTTGCAGAGTGATATGTGGATGAAAAATCCAACCAAGGGCCTGCTCCAATTTCCATTAAAATTAATTAGTCTTTTCACTGGATTCACAGGGATCAGGCTTCAGTGTTTTTCTAAGGTTTGAATATGTTGTTAAACGTTGAAATAAAAAATAAATAAAACAGACCCCCATAAAGAGGATGTTTCGTAGAGTCCAAAAGATGTATTTTGAAATGCATTTACTCATGTCTGTAGATGGCATCAGCGTACTGTTCATAAGGGAAAGAAAATTAATTATGCTGGTAAATCTTGTGTTCCCGGGTAATCAGCTCTGACTGTTAAGAACATGTTTCACTATCCACGGTACCAACTTTGTGAAATAGGGTGGCAACTCGGCAGAGAAAGAAAATATTCCCACCCCACCCCTCCATATAAACAAGAATGTATTCTGTATTGCAGATGTCAACACTTTTTGGGGAAAGCATTCTCTATCAAGCGAAGAGGGCAAAATTTGAAACCTAAGTATTTCTTATGTTTATTAGTATGGTGAGTTCTTCCTCCACTCTTGATTCCCAAAAGCTGAATAATGACTTATTGCTATATACTGGAAAGTTGCAGAGTGTAAGAAAGGAAGGCAAAGAAGAAGACAGATTCTAAGTATTTAAGAAAGAAAAAGTTGATTATCTCTTGAGGAGAAGGATACTCCAAATGGAGGAGGATGATTATTTCCACTGAGGAGGATACTACAAATGGAGGAGGATGTTTATTTTATTTTAAAAGTCTTAAGAATTTTAGGATATTGGGTTATGTTGAAGTACAGTTTGTTTATTCCTCTAGGCAGGCTCCAGGCACCAGTGTTCTTCAGTGGTAGGGGTGAAATCACCAACATAATGCATGATAGGCTTTTGCACTGAGTGGGAGCTAGTGGTCGTGGAGGTTCTGCACTTTAGACCTCAGAGCAGCAACAAAAAGCTCAGAAAACTTGAAAATGTGCTGAAACAAACTGCTTAAACTCATCAGGGCATTCAGCGCATAACCCTTAAAGTTACAAGTTTGAAAATAATCAATGTGCCATTTATCTTAAAGATTTTAAGAGTTTTAAAATGAAATAAACCCAGTTTTACTAAAGTTAACAGAATTTAAGCGTTCTGAAACCAGTGTGTTTTAAAATAGTAAATAGCATCTAGAGATTTTCTGGCATTAACTATATATTTGGTAAGTGAAAGTGTGGTGGTTAATGGGATATGTAAAATTCTTAATTGTAAAAGGGGAACTGGGGATGAATAAGAACTTGGAAGAAGACACTCAGTATATCCCATGTGTGGTAACTTGTTTGTGTGCCTTTCTAGGGGAAGTTCTAAGTTACATTTTAATCAAGGCACCAGGAACACTGTCGTCCATATTTTTATACAGGACTGAGCACACTTGTAGGACCTTATAAGTTAAAAAAAAAAAAAAAAAAAAGGATTTTCTTGTGTCTTTCATTTTAGGTTTTTTGTGTGTGTGTGAGGTTATGTCATAATGCCTGATGCCAGGCTTATTTAGTAAAGAAATAGGGTTTGAATGAGTATCCAATAATAAAAGAGAGCATCTGCACTATGGTTGAGAAGGTCTTACATCTCTTCTGGAAGACAAACACATTTCCACCCCAACCTATCCAATTTTTGGTCCCTCTTTTTTACTTGAGAAAATTTAAAGCAAAAAGGGAGAAAAGGACACAATTCCTTAAAACAAGGTAAAAATACTAACATAAATACTAGCATTAAATGTAATACAATATAGCAAACATTTATATGATTTGCATTGTAAACTTATTATCCCTTAAAAATAAAAAGTCACACATTCCTCAAAGTAAAAAGCTTACTTTTCATTAAACAAAACAATAACTGAATTCTTAGCCTACCAAAGAAACATCCTTTTGCGAGAATGTACATTAGCCTATGTACAGATTGCATTAATCTGTACATACATACAGATAATATGTATCCGATTTACTTGCTTTTTTTTAAGACTCAGTCTTTGAGTAAATTTCCAATCCCAATCCAGTCCAATGCAACTACAAGCATGCGTAATGGAAACACCGCTAATTGGCCAGAAGTTCTGGTCTTTCAAAAATCGACCGTATTCTGAGTTTTCCTGTCTTGCATCTTGTGATGCCTGCTTCTCCCATTCTCTGTTACATCTATTTTGATGAAACAAATCATTCTGAATCTGTTTCTTCCAAAAATATAGAGTGGGGTAGACGTTTTCAATGTTAAATATAAGATGCACATACATGCTTTTATCATAGCAGTGGCTCTGAACAGGGTCAGGATGAAATTTGGTGCTGTCCCAGGCAATTAATCAGGTTTCTTATCATAGTGACATGGCTTTCTGCGCACTCTGATTTTGGAGACAGTCAGTTGCATACATTACTGCTGTAAGTAAATTCAGCTAGTTCTGTTTTTATTGGTTTCTGAGCAACATCATAATTAGGATAATTTTCAAAGCAGATGTAAATTCACATAGTCTGATTTCACTGAGCTTTGGTGAATTTCAATAATTCTGAATCTGACCTGTTGTATTCACTCAGTAGCCTGGCTAGTTCTGTTGGGGTGCATTCTTAATATTGTTTAGTAAGGAACAGAAATTTAAGACTAATATGAAATTAATTGGCAACAGGTATTTTTTCACATGCAGCTAAGCTGTGGAACTCCTTGTCAGAGAATGCCATAAAGGCCAATAGCATAAATAGGTTTTAAAATGATGGGATACGTTTTTTAGAGAATGGGTCGATTATTGGCTTTTTGTCAAGTTTGATCAAGGGATGAAAAGTTCTTATTCTCTACTGGGAGCTGAGAGTGAATAGCAGGATATGGATCCCTCCTTTATGACATGTTATGCAGTTCTCTAAAGCACCCGTAGTTGGCAACTGTTGGAGACAAAATGCAGGGCTAGATGGACCATTGACCTTACCCAGTACGGCACTTTTTATCTTCTTATGCTCATTTTTCTCCCTTCAGAATTCCTTAGTCCCCATTTCTTTTATAGAAAGTAGGTATTTTGCCATTGGCTACAGTTGATCCAGATTTTCACCCATGATTCTCACTTTACTTATTTACTAATTTAAATTTATACCCCAACCTTCCCCTAAGGCTCAGGGTGGTTTACAAAATAACAAATATATACGAGCACATAAACATATTTTTAAAAATCCCCATAAAACCTGTAGAAATCTGCTAGAACCCTAGCCTCACCTGCCAAATGCTTGGACAAAAAGAAAGGTTTGCATTGCCTGCAGAAAATGCTCATGGTTGGGCTCTGATGAACCTCCAGAAGAAGGGAATTACACAACACTGGTATAGTAACCAAGAATATCTTCCTGTGCGCCCTCACCATGTGAACTTGGCTGGAGGGTTTTACCTCTGCTGACGGCAGAGATCAGGATGAATCATAGTGGGAGAGGCGGTCTTTCAGATATGTGGACTTTGTGATATACTAAGTAGGTAGAGCTATCTTTTCCCAATGATGATCAGTTATATCAGACAGTTTCTTCCTTCCTCCTGCCGGAAGTAGCAGGGGGCATAAAGCCCCAGGGACAGCGGCTGAGCCGCAGAAGCCTGCAGGAAGCACCAACCTACCTGCTTGCTGCCGCTGTGGGGGGGCTCTGGGGGCTTGCTGCTTGTGCCCCACGGCTCCGCTTGCTCCTCCGCCACCGCTGGCACCACCGCTGCTGCTTCGCTCCCCGCTGAGACCTGCGGGGAAACAACAAACAGTAAGGCTGGGGGTTGGGGGGGGAACGTAGAGGCCAGCCACATGGGCTGACCTGTCCCCTCCCCCCCCACCCGGAAGTAGCAGGGGGCATAAAGCCCCAGGGACAGTGGCTGAGCCACAGGCCGCGGCCAAAGGGCGTGGCACTTTTTGGGCCACTTTGGGGGGTCTGCGGGGGGTGGCAGGGGGGTTATTGTTTGGTGGGGCTTCTGTTTATACAGGGCTAGGGTGGTAGGGTGGCGGTTGTAGGTAGGGGGGGTGAAAAAAGGGGGGTGGACCCAGGGACTTCCCCTGGTGAGAGCGGGGGGAGTACTGGG
>QEPC01001394.1:3121268-3145298 GCA_003113815.1 Sphenodon punctatus
GGGGAGGGGGGTGTTTAGTCCCCTACCCATTTGTGTTGGTTTTTGTCTGGCCCTGTGAGTTATATTTATATTTAATATTTAAGGTTTTTAAGCATTTTGTATTTTATTGTATTTTTATGATTTTAATGTTGGAAGCCGCCCCGAGCTGCGTTGCAGGAGGGGCGGGGTAGAAATTTACTAAATAAACAAATAAATAAATAAAATAATAGTTGATTAGCAAGACTGCTGGAGAAACTTGCCATTTGTCCTTTTACTACATAACATTATTAATATATTTATTTTACTGTCTTAAAATGTCTGAATCACTGGGGCAATTTTTGTTTAATCTTCCCTTACCTGACAGTTAAGATAAATGACTATAATCTAGCAAGGGCCTACCAGAAAGAAAATTAATTCCTTAATGGTCAGCATTTGCAGATTGAATAATTGTAGACTGTTTTGACTGTGTTTAGTCCATGGCAGTTTGGAATGGGTTGAGAATGATTACTGTACCACTTGCTCTTGAGAACTGTAAATACTAAACCTGTTCATTGTAGTGTACTCAAACATCTGAAACAGAACACCAGCTGTTCTATAAAAATTTATAACAAGTAATTTGGGGACAGAGATTTCAGCAATCTTTACAGAAACAAACAAACCCTATATATTCCAAATATGTACACCTACGTGGGAAAAACACAAGTATTCTGTGAACAAACTGTAGCACATTGAAGGCAATAAACAATTAAATGTGAGCATCAATCTGTTTTCATTTGTTCATATCCTTAACTAACTTGCAGCTGCTAGAATGCTGGGTGTCCTTGGGGCTGCCAGTCAATGCTAGCTGCTGCAACTGGCTGGGCTAATCTATATACACAGATTTTCTCTTCGCAAAGGGGTCACCTTTACCGAAAGAGAGGACCCTTCAATTCACACCTCTCAGTTTGTGCAGTTCACAGGGGGCTTCCTAAGACGTTACTTACTTCTGATAGTTCACATAACACTTTCTGCTAGGATTCCTCTCTGAGAACTTTACTTGCATTTCATGTTCCTTTCTGTAGTCTTGAGTGAGCGAAGCTCTGTAAAATGGAAAAAGAAAAAGAAATCAAAACACAATGATGTCTTCCATCTTCTCTTCTCTTCTCTTCTCTTCTCTTCTCTTCTCTTCTCTTCTCTTCTCTTCTCTTCTCTTCTCTTCTTAAACAATAGAAAAGAATACATCCAAGAGAAATAGTTGATATATCTGAATGGAGAGATACCTTGTTTGCCATTTTACTATATGGGGAGGCAAGAAGGGATCCTTTCATTGAAGAATCTTTGATGCCAAGACAAAAAAAATTGCTGGCAGCTCCTCCCGCCCCTGCACCCAAAATGGCATCACTGAGAATTAGGGCTGGTTCAGTAATCTACTCTAATCCTCAAATGGTATAAAGCAGCATAATTTATTGTGGTCAGGGTAAAGGGGTTACACCACCTGAGAACCTAACCCCAAAGGTTAGGAGAGGTGGGATATAAATGGTGTAAGTAAATAAATAAATAAATAAAATAAAGGTGTAAGAGTCTGTAAAATTAGCTCAGATTTGATGATGGTACATAGAAATTAATAAAAAATAATTGGGCAGTTATTGTACATTCATGCAACCCACTTGCTTTGTACTGTAGCATTTGCAGGGAAGGGACAAATTCATTACAAATACTAGTAGAATGCCATGGCAGTATGAAAGCTAGGATAATAATGGGTCATTGATGTAAATATGATAAAGGTGATGATAGGATAATCAGTTCCTCACAAAGGAGCCTCTTCAGAGGCTCATGTCTAGGAACTTAATAGAATCCAAATTGGGGAAGAGTCAGGTGGGAAGGAAGTTCATTAATGCTAAGACAAACTGCTGTATGCCTTCAGGATAAGAAAGTAAGACATTAATATTATTAATCTAATTTATCATTTACTATATAGTGATGCTAGTGTTCAGAATGCTTTACAGTCTTATCTAGGCTACCCTCACAACAACCCTGTTGTTATTATTTCCATTTTACAGATGGGGACCAGGATTTGAACCCTTTACCCACTAGGCTACGTTGGCTGTCTGTAATAGAGTCTTAATACAGTCTTAGTGCTCTCTCTGTAAATGGTTGCAACTGGGAGATTGCAACAGCACCTTGAATTCTCCAGTCAATGCTCATGTAACTCAGATTGATGAAGAAGCAGGGATAGATTGGGTAGACAGCCAAATAGATGTATCAAGCAGTCAAGCCTCCTTTATCCCCAGTTGTGGCGGAGTACACCTGCACACTTTCCCACCCCCCTCCATCATGCACACATTTGAGGCATTAATGGCCATTTCTGAAGACCAAGCAAGACAAAGACAGATCCAGAATAAGCGTCCAGGGATCCTGGAGCCAACTTCCTGTTTCTTAACCCACCATGCAACATTTATAATATCCACTAACACACTGAGCTCTCACATTGAGAAAATCTGGGATTCGATGGCATTGATGGGGTCCAAATCATAGTAAAAACAATTCAACAACTTGCCACAAAGAAGCTAACCAAAGACTGTGGGCCTTTATATACATGCCCTGTCGTCTTCTGGGAAGGTGCACATGATCACACCTCCCTGTGTGATGCCAAATCCTGTCCTTCCCTTCTCTTGCAGCAGAACCTCACCAATCCTGCTGCCATAAACCTTCTCTGACTGGGAGAAAGGACTTCATATGTTTAACTGGGTCCATTTAAAAATTTGTGCAAGAATACAGCTGTTGCTTCCCCAGTCATGTGCACAGGAGTGGGGAACCTCCAGCACATGGCCCAAATCAGGCCTGTGGCTGTTTTTTATTTCACCCTTTTCCAGTTCTTCGATCTGGCCCATGAATTACATCCAAGTACTGAAGTACTGAAAGAGTGAGATCAGGGGAAGGGAGAGGAGATGAAGGCATTCACTCAAAGATGGATCCATGGCATAGATCCACGGTCTGAACCCTTTCCTGAGCACAAACTACAAGCAGCATCCTATTTGGCCCATGGAAGTTGTATGAATTTTCAAATGACCTCTGGAAGGGGCAAGTCTCTCACTTCTGATAGAGCCCATTATATCATTAGTGATATAGTTGCATATGAGTTGGGAGAATAGCAGGCATGGTCTAAAAGAACAGCCTGTATGAACAATTGGATTGAATGCAAATCTTTAGGAATCGATTAATTGTTCTGGCCTTGGTAGAAAAAGGAGTGTTGTTGTTAATTATTTGTGAAGAAACAATACATATAAAATACTAAATGAAGGTATCACAGTTGTTTAATAGCAACAAAGTCTATTGGTAACTTGTTACCCTGCAGTTTTGTATAAGGTAAGATCTTTCAAAAATTTGCTAGTGAATCTGGCTTAACCCTGGAGTCATGTATATCCACTTTGCCTCCCTGGATGGCCTTCCCTAGTTCGGCAGATTGGGTAAAATGAAACGTTCCCTATTTTTAATACTGCAGAACAAGCTGCCAAAGTTTCCAGTCTAATGAATATATGTGCTTCTAGGGAGACCAAAGACTGAGAAAGAGACAAAGTAGTATAGCAATATCCTTTATTGGACCAACTACAGTAGGTGGAGGTATGCAAGCGTTTGGACCTCACAGGGTGCTTCCTCAGGTAAGTCAGGAGTTAGAAGTGCAGACTGAGCAAAGCAGGGTATACAAATGCAGTGATTGGAAACCATGGCAAATGGAGGACCATCTCAATAAATCTTTTAAACAGTTACTACTGTTCAGAAAAATTTGATCACAAAACAGGGTTTTATTGAATATAGATTTTTTTGAGGGGAAACATATTTTGACCAATTTTTTTTTTTTAAGTGAAAAATTTCCAAGCAAAATATAATTGTTTCTTTGGAATAAAAATATCATTGTAAAGTGACATGGATTACTTTTATTACTTTAAAATGTGAAAAATGTTGAGATTTCGAAAGAAAAAAAGAGGTTTCACAAGGAAGCAAATTTCTTTGAGTTCAAGAATAGTTTGAGATATTTTCATGAAGTTTTTAAGAGGAAACTTTTTTTCTTTTTTTTTTACTATTTGTACTAGCAGTGTACTTTATTTGTGCCCCTTGACTATAAGTGCTGCTCATAGTTTTAAG
Organism: Sphenodon punctatus; assembly: GCA_003113815.1. NCBI lineage: Eukaryota > Metazoa > Chordata > Lepidosauria > Sphenodontia > Sphenodontidae > Sphenodon > Sphenodon punctatus. The sequence goes on from QEPC01001394.1 coordinate 3,125,370, forward strand.
CACTCATTCTTAGAGAGAAAAAAATTCCCTTTTTTACCTCACTCTTCAGATGTTCAGCTTGTTTTTTAATACTCATATTTTCAGTAATGTATCAGAACATAATGAAGTGATTTAAGCTAACTTTGTGGATGATACAGTCTAGTAACAAGCTGCTGTTTTTCTTTTTATTCAGTGGTGGTTGCTAATTGGCAAGATCCAATATATAAAAAAATCCATGCTAATGGTGGGTACTGATGAAATGTAATCTTGTTACATTTCTTTAAATGGGGTGTGGGGGGGGGGGAACCATCACAGAACATCTAGTCAGGAAAATGCTCATCCTTTGAACATCATCTTGACACAGAACAGCTTCTGAGTTTAAATGAACAGATCAAACTGCAGGTTTACTAGTAGAAAAGGTTACCTTACATCATACAATTAGAGTGGCTACTAACTTACGAAAGAGCAAAGAGTGAGTTGGTACAGCGTTGTGCAAATCAGTTTTTTTATCTGACATTAATGTTTTAACAGTATGTAAATTATGCATTAGCATGTAACTGAAGAACAGAGAGAATTCTTCAATTTTAGCGAAACATAAATTATCTTTACGCCCACTGAGAGGCTTCTCTGCTCTGCCGTAGTGGCGTAAAGGAGCCTTACTGTGAATGAGAATCAGACTTAGTGGTTTTTCCTCATAAAAAGGCAGTACTTTTATTATCTGTTGTTTACTTCTAAAAAGACTTTGGGGGTAAATATTTAAAAGAAGATACGGATAGTACAAAAATACTATGATTTGTTTGTTGGAAGGTATGGATGATACAAAAATACCATTATTTGTTAGGAGATGCCTATGTATACTTTGAATGTGCTGGTTTCTGAAAACATTAGCCATTAGCAGTGAAGTCTTGTTCCCACTGAAATAAATGGCAAAATGCCCATTGATTTCAGTGGAATCAAAATTATGCCTTGCAAAATCGAACTTGCAGTACAGACTAGATCCGTATACATGATGTTACTTTGTCTTTTAATAAAATAATGTTTTCAGGGGTAATTTCAGACTTTACAAGTTCACAGTCAACCACAGTGAAACATGGTCAATCCCGCGGCGGGACCAAACCGTCCTGAACGTCTGTTTGGCAGCCGCCAGATGTTCACCACGGTCGATTCCCACATGGGGTCAATTTCAACCATGCTTCCGGGGCTCCCCGCAGGACAATCGCCAAAAGCATGGTCAAAGAGATTCCCGTCAGGAACCAAAAAAAAGTAACATCTGGACGGCAACCACGGCCCGGAATCCCCGGCGGGATTCTGGGCTGTGGTCAATTCGGGCGGGCGCTGTGGCTGCATTTGCTGCGGCGCCCGCCCGTCTCCCCAGGGGGCGAGCAGCGTGGGGGGGCGTGGCGTGCGGCTGCATGTTGCACCGCGCGGCCCTCCCCCTCCCCAATTCCCCGCCGGGATCAGCCGGCACGTCTGTTTGGGGCGTCTTTTGGCCATGGGGGGTGGTTGTTTGGTTTACCCCCACCGGGGATTCACTGTGGTGAATTGGGATGGCGTAACATCTGAAAATAGCCAGGTTAGTGATGCTCCACAGTTCCCACACTGGAAGTAGCTCTTTATCCTATGACCTGTGGCTCTTTGCAGGAGAGACCGCTCTTTGCTGCTGCTTCTCAGTCCAACCTGTTGTTCAGAGGCTGAGCTGGGTTATGGGAGTCAGCCAGGAACAGAATGCAGCACCTCATGCTATTCTGTTGGTAGTGCTAAAAGCTGATCAGCAGTTATAGTACACCGGCTATAGAATGGCAACAGCTGATTGGCATTGTAATAGGTGCATATTTTGCCTTTCTCACCTCCCCGTAGAAGTGGGACTGTCCCAGCTAGGGTTCCCAGCTGGTAGGTTCTATTTACTCTTGAGGCTGGGACATAAAGAGTCAGGGATGGTTTGCCTCTTCCTGCTGTGCACTAACCCTCAGGGCCATCCTACCCAACTGGGAAGGCTAGGTTGAACTATATGGTGAGCCCAAATCCAGCTCCCCTGGAATATAGGCTCTGGTCTTGCCCATCTTCTTGGATCTGGTGTGGAGGTTGTGAGACCTGGATATCGCCAACTTCTTGTCCAAAGAGCTGAGTCCATCCTCGGTTTGTCCCTCTCTCTTCCTCGGCCATAAATCTGGCTTGTGCTAGTGTCTTTTATCTGTCACTCCCTGACAGCTGGAGCAGTTTTGACAGGGTTGCAGTGTTATCAGGTGACACCCTCTGTCCTTCTCAGCCCCTGCTGATCATGCCATATTAAGTAGTTCCACAGTGCACCCCCTAGTGCCTGCTGCTGTCTTTGCAGACTATTTCACAGATTTTCAGAGCTGTAGTTTGTTACTAGCCTGGCCTGGGACTGGCACTGCTGCAAACAGATGATAGTGGTTTTTTGACCATTGCTGTTCAAGTGGGTCGTGAGCCAATAAAGACTGCGTGTCACTGCTTTAGGTAATACACTGTGGAATGGTAATAGCAGTGGAGTAGCAAGGCTGTGAAGGGCCCAGGCTTAGCCCACAATTATGCTTTCCCCCCCCCTCCAAGGGTGACTCAGAAGTAAAATAAATAATCAGAAACAAACCACAGTGTGCAGAATAATTAGAAATTCCCTGACATGTTAACTTGCTGAAGGATTCCGGGGGTCGAGGGCTGCTACTACTAGCCCCTACCTTGTTTCTGGCTGTGACCCACTGCTCACAGTCCTCACAGTCCGGACTCCGTCTGTTGCCTCCTGTCGCTGCCTCCTGTCCCAGTCAGGCTCCTCAGAACACAAATCCCAGTAAAAGGTGGGAGGAGAATGATTGTAGCTTTCCAGCCAGGGAGCAGAGAGGCTGGAGGCAGAATAAATTGGGAAGGGATGGTTGTCTCCAAGTGACCTCGGTGTCTCCTTAACTTTGAGTTACTGCTGAAAACACCTGGTCCTTGGAAAACACCAAGGAGCAGGGTATTCAACTCAATTTTCTGAGTTCCAAAGTTTCAAGGAATGACCCTTGAAACTTTAGAATTTGGAAAATTGAGTCCAAGTACAGGGAAGGGGACCAGAGGCCAGTGCAAGGCTCCTGCTCCCCCATCCCTGGCCCCCACTGGCTGGGGAGGAAATAGGCCAGCGTGGGCCGGGGAAAGGAGGGTGGGGGCCTAACAGGGGTCAGGGGTGGAGTGCTTAGTGGGAGCAGGGGGCCTAGCAAGGGGGGGTGTCTTACCTTCTGGAGGGTGGTTTACTTACCTTCTGGAGGGGTCCCACGCCAATGTGTGGCGTCCTCCTGGCTGGTAAGTTTGAAAATTAAAAAAACAAAACACTGTGCATGCTCATGAGGGACTCAATGACCTTTTCTGAGTATGTTCAACCCTTTTCAAAGATGGCACTGGCCTGCTGATGCTGCCAGCACCGTCTTTGAAAAGGGCTGTGAAAAAAACTCAGTGTTTTTTTTTAAAAATTTCTAAACTTACCAGCGGGAAAGAGGCCACATATCAGCATGCAATCCCTCCAGAAGGTAAGCAAACCACCCCTGCCCACCCCTGCGGGCTCCCTGTTAATTACCCCAACTATGACACACTCACACCCCTTGGCCTCGCAACTCAGCCAAGTATTCGCTGAGGGTCCGAGGAGTGGCCCGAACACCCAGGCTGCTCCTCGGGGAATACTTGTGTGGTTTTTAAAAAATTATTATTATTGTTGTTATTATTTATTATTTTTTATTATTATTATTCAGAGCAGCCCTACTTTGATTGCAGAAGAGGGGCAGAGGGTGCACAGGAGGGCTTGCTTGGGTGGTTGCTGATGTGAGAATCTGGGAGTGTAAGAGTATTGGCAGGTGAGAGTTGTAGTGTGGAGTGTAGGTGAGTAGGAGGAGTTGGAGTGGGGTGCATGTGGGAGGGCTAGGGGTGGAAGTGGGTGGGAAGGGCTGGCGAAGTTGGAGTGGACAATTTAGGTGATACGGGCTTGGGAGTGATGGAGTGGGGTATTGCAGATGGGAAGGAGTGGGGTGCAGGAGGGTTGGGTGGGGAAGATTGGGGTGGGGTTGCAGATGAGTGGGGCTGGGGTGAAGGAGGGCTGGCTGGGTGAAGATGGGGTTGTGGGTGGGGTTAGGTGGGAAGGGCTTGGGTGAAGGAGGGTCAGGTAGAGGGAGATGGGGCTGCAGGTGCAGTTAGGAGTAGGAGGGTCTGAGGGAGATGACGTGGGGCCCAGCTTACATATGATTGGGGCTGGATTGAAGGATGGTTGCCCTGGGAGGAGATGGGGTTAGGTTCAAAGGACTGGGGAGATGGGTGGCAGCTGCCAATGCACTGTAGGAGGGTGGGTCGGATGTGTGCCAGTTGGAGGGGAGTGGGGGAACAGGAGTTCACAGCAGCAGCAGTTGCTGCTGCTGCTGTGTCCTCAGGTCTCATGTTTGGAGAGGGGCTGGTGGCACTTGACCAGGTGCTCAGGGAGGGACCAGACAGGGTGTGTGTGCCCCCTACCATCCAACTGTGCCCTTTGCAAACACAGCTGTTTAGGTAGGTGAGGGAGTGATTTCTTTCCCTTGCTCCGCCGCTTTCCCAAGCAGCATCCTCCCTGAACGCTGGCTACACAAGAGCTCCTTGGGCAGCAGAGCCAGGCAGAAGAGAGGGCAGCGCACTCCCTGACAGACTTCAACCCCAGCTGTTCACTTCCGGCGACACGCTCTAATAGCTACACCAGTGTATAATAGTAAGACTTTCTATTTCATAACTTTAATGTGAGTATTTGCAACTCTCTGAAGGCTTTTGTTTTGGATTAGAGAAGACGTACTAGGGAATGTTGTTTTGAAATACACCTCTGTAATTAGGATAAGAGAACTTTCTATGAGTCATGGCAAGAATTTATTGGCATGCTATTATTTTGGATGTAAACAAACAAGACGATAGTCCACTGGAGTCCGTTTTCAGTCTGAGCAGCCCCCATTCACATGTTTAGAGTGCGAGCCTAATAAATGGGCCACCCCCTGCATGTATTTCATATACGTGCAGGCAACCCCCACTCACAGGCTTAGCATGACAAACTAATAGACGGGCAGGTGTTCTTCCTTGCCATACTCTGCCCACCAAACCCCCTCCCACTCCTCAGTATCTCGCCCCCACTCATGACTCAGTGAACCATGGGAGGAAGCTGCCACCACAGCGGTTTCTTTCTTCCAGGATATCACTCCTGGAGGCATTCCAACCCCTGCTATTTCCACCCACCCACACCTACCAGCTGGAAGTAACCTTTTGCTACGCACAGAACACAGAGTTTATGAGTAAATCACATACTTTATTGAGCCCCTGTAATGAACATTGAAAGCAAAAGTAAAAAACTGAAGGCTTAAGCATTCAGTTCTTACTTCTAGCAGTACAAAAATGTCCAGAAAAGCTGCGGTCTCAGTCTCATCTCTTACATGCTGCTGAACTTTGAAGTGCATCAGGTTTGCATAGTTCAGGGCACCTGCCCATTTCCTGCAGATTCCTCTATTGAGCCCAATTTTAAAAATGTATGTGCATTGATGTGCCTGTTACAAGGATTAGTAGTGCCGGTGCAACACACGTGCACAGCTTTGCAAAAACATTTTCAACCATGGTAGCTAGTAGCTGGGTGCGTAGCTGGTCCTGTGATGGCCAGTAGTGGGCAGTACTTGCTCACGTGTGGCGCATAGCCAATCCTAGCCAGGCAGCCCGTGAAAACTGTTCAAAACATTTGGTGCATGTTCTGCCGACTTCATGGACATCTGTAATGTGGGCCATGGATCCCGAGAACTTCGCAGTGCATGTTATGGTGCTCCAGATCTTCGTGACCGCTGTGCAGTATAACATGCGAGCCATCCAGCAAATCCAAACATTCGCCTGTTGTTGGTTCAGCAGAGCTTGGTGGTCGAGAGCTAAAACCTGTGCTCCCAGGTCATGACCTCAATGGAGTCCTGGATCTCATTTCCCCCACCACATGGTCTCCCCAAGCAGCTACCTCACCAAATAAAAACATCCACATAATTAGATAGGAATAAACAGTGCCTTTCCCTCCCCAAAGTGGTGCAACCCCCCTCCCTCCAGTGTATTAACTTACCATAGCTGCCTGGCTGCTGTTCTGAGCCATGTGGAAGTAGCTCCTTAAAATGCAATGGCTCATGAAGAAGAGCTGGGATAACACATGTATGAATTTTGGTACGCATTGCCCTTTTAAGGTGCCAGTCGGAGCAAGAGAAGAGAGGGGGTAGAAAGCAGTAATTCCTCGGAGCGCTCTAGGCTGTTCACCCATGACTCTGTGATGCTGGTGGACCTGTATGCACGTAAGGCTGCATGATGCAGCCACGCGGACACACATTTGCCTGCATTTGGCCGACTGCGTGTTTTAAGACCCCACTGTGAGTGAGGGTTGCGTGTCTGGTGGGGTCGGACAGCTAATAAACAGGCAGGTGGAAACCCACCCGATGTGGGCTAACCTCTCATTTGTTAATATTCTTTGTTTACACAAATTCAGTGCAAGGCACTTTGGTATTATTTAACAGTATCAAACTATTGGTTTAAATGAGCTTTCTTTTCTTGATATTAGTGTTATGGTATAAAGTACATATTTTTCTTTGTTTTTTCCCACCTACTTCACAGATCACAAACCTACAAAGTAAATATGATGGGCTTTCAGTTTTATATAACATTGCTAATGGTATCTGTCCGTTTATAAATCCAAGCAAAACAGTATCTCAGTGGGGCAGGGAGCTGACAAGACACGGAATTCATCTTACTAATTGCAGTCTGCATGCCATAATAACATGAATGTATTTGCTCAGGAGAAGGCCAGACCTTTTAGAAACTTTCATCACAGTTATACATAAAAGAAATGTATTGTACAGATAATGATTTAAGAGGAGTGCTCTGGGTAGGTGTTAGTTTAGCCCTCTCTGCTATAGAGTGAGAAATGGCAGATTTAAAATCTGATATGAAATGCACAAAGACATACTACAGTATTATATAAATTAACACAGTCTCAGATGAATAGGTAAATACATTATTCAGGATGTTTGCAGTAGATGCTCATGCTGTATGAATTATTTTGCAAAATGACATAAAACAGCTTGCAGAAATTTAGTACAAATTATTATGTAGAAGCAGTAGCCTCCCCATAATTAAGGCTGCAGCCAGCATCCATTATAGGAAAACTATTTTATTTCCTTTACAACTTTTTGATGTGGAAACTGTTTTAACTACCATATTGGTATGGAAAGCAAGAAAGAAATTCTGCAATGTGTCATGAAAATGTGTCAAGCAACTAAATATATATTATTTACACATACCCATAGTGTGCATAGGTGTGAGGATGTTTATGATGAATTTCAAAAACCATGGTACGCACAGCATTACATCAATAATTATTAATTAAGGGTCTATTTAAGTATTTGGGGCTTCTTTCTGTTAGAAAAATAATTATTTCTCCCACATCAAATATCACTCGTATCACGGCCAGCAGTATAGCTGAGTTTAAAAGAGGTTTGGACAAGTTTCTGGAAGATAGGTCCATTAGCAGTTTTTAGCCAGATAGAATTGGGGAACAAAACCCTTTACTGTCGGGAGCCTGGGGATGACCCACAGGGAATCGATAGCTTGGTGACCTGTTGGGTGCTTCTCCCAGGCCCCCGTGATTGGCCACTGTCAGACACAGGATGCTGGGCTCGATGGACCATTGGTCTGACCCAGTATGGCACTTATGATGTTCTTATCACGCTCCCTTAGTCATTCCAGGTTTTGTGGAAAAGAGTTTAGAACAGCGGTTCCCATTTTATTTTTATGCATTTGTGAATTGACTTTGAGACTTAAATATGATATGACCCCCAGATAACAACTGAGAATGCGACCCCATCCTCAGATGATATCGGGGTCCTGTACCACAGTTTGGTAACCTCTGCTTACAAATTGGAATTTGGAACTAATTCCTGCATTGTTAGTTGCATTATTGCAGTAGATCCATCTGTCTTACTTTCTTAAATACAACACTCCCAGTTTTCTCTTCTTTCATACTGGTTGCTGTGGACATATTCCTATGAAAGAGAGATACAAAGCAATAATATTTTGATTTTATCACCCACTCACTGTAGAACTGCAAAGTATTTCTTATTTTTCAAATATCATGAAAGCTAGATTCCTGAATGGCTGTAATACATTCAGAACAATCCATATATGAATTCTGAAAGAGCCTGTAGGGATGGGCTTCTTCATGCAGACAGATGAATTAGGATACTTAACTGTCAGGGTCATCACTACATTTCTTAGCAGAAAAATGGATTTCTTCTGCAGGGCTTGAAAATATTTTTTAAAATCCCAAAGAAGACTGTAACATTCAATGAATCATGCTGTAAATTGAATGGAAAGCAAATTTAACCATGCCTTGCAGTATGTGGAATGGGACATCAAGCATGCAACATCAAGCATGTCAGATAAAGAAAAATATCTCATTTTAGAAAAGAGTTCTACACTGAGGGGCCAGGGCCTATATCCTACAGGACCCTGAAAACCAGCAGTGCAATCATAAACTCAGTCTGCTGCTTTACAGGCATCCAATGCAGAGAACATAGGGGAGGCATAATAATGAGCACAGATGATCGTGGCTTGAGCTGAAATGATTCTGACATTTCATAGTTGCGAAGCTAACGTGGATATTCATTCCTATGCGCAAATATTCAAATTTGTCTTTATTACAATTGGAAAATTCACGTTTTCATTTGCTTAATTTTCTTCACGTGAATATTTTGGTTGCTTCGATCTTTTGTTTCCTGTTTTGGAACTTGGTTTACTTCACTGGTACTTATTGGTGGGCTTTTTGAATGTAAATGCAAATGGCCCAAAATGAAACAATCACATTCCCATTCAACTTCTGCCACCGCCAAATAGTACTCCCAGTGTAAACAAAGTCCCAAAATACTGGGGTAGCTGAAATACCAAGATGAAGATCTGAAGTGGGAAGTAGATCTGTTTTTTTTTTTTAGATTTGATTTTATTGTTAGTCACATGGCTATCACAAAAACAAAATAAAAGCACAAATACGTCTATTCAATACATTAAAACATACCATCAAAAGAAGCCTGAAGTGCAACAAACACATGGGAACAAGCCAGTCCCATGAATTAACATAAATATAAAATAAAGATTATATAACAATAAGAAGTACCTTAGGGGCAGAGTTGGTCAGAAAATAGTGAAAGTCCAGAGCGCAGCAAATTAATCCCAACTAATTCAGAACTGCCTCTTGGGACAGCCAGGGAGACTCATACTCTCTTCTGATTTTTTCAATTCTCCTCGCAAAGATTGCCACAGCCTTGGTTCTATCAGGAACCCTATCCCCAAACAAGTAAACCAATTGGTGTAAATTTTGGGTCAGGAAAAATCCCACCCAATAGCCTTTTGGAGTTGGGAACATTGACAGTCATAAAGGGGGCATGTAAGTAAGTAGTGTGCCAGGTCCTCTATCCCGGTCCCACAAGGACATAGCTGATCTATGTATGGGATCCCCCAGAATCTCCCCTGAAGGACAGCCGTGCGCATAGATTGAAACCGCAACCTGCTAACCGGCTTGTCTCATCCCAGGATCGATAAGAGAAGATAGGTATAGGGCCCCTCAACTCGGGGGTAACAGCTGCTGGAAATAATGGATTTTGAATAATCGAATAACCTTCCTGGGGCCAGCCAGAAGGACCAGCCTTCCTCCCTTCCAGAAGGGCCCCCCCCCCCCTCGGGGCTGATCTCAGGGTCGGTGGACATTCAGACCCTGGATCAGGGAGGGGGGTTGGATAACCCTGATGGTGTAATAAGGAATCAGCTTTCTCTTGGGCTCGAATTATTTTTATTTGGGGATGGGGATTCAATTGGGCTCCCAAGAGTTTGTGATCTATTCCATAAGTTGTCCGCTATGGAGCAGGACAGATTTTGGACCAGATTGGGAGCCCTAAGAGAAAGTATGCAGTGTCCAGAACTTTCCTATAAGGCCCCGCGGTTTAACCGCCCAGAGTATATTTATATACCTGATCAAAATCCTGGGAATTGGATGCCTGCAAGGTGTTTGGACTTCCCTTGTGCAGGATTTGGACTTGGTCAATATGCAGTGTTTACCTTGTCCCCAGGGGACGCCTATTCAGGATACCAATTTTATTAGTAATGTAGCTGTTGATATTGCAGTTTTGCCGGCAGTTGAGCCTGACCCTCAAGTTTGACTAGGTCTCTCCAAATTGGACAATTTGGATGATGAGCCGGGTGGTAATGATGCACCCCGAGAGGTCCAAGGGGAGTTTTTCTCCTTGGTATCCTGGAATATATCAGGTCTTGGCTCTAAAATCTATGATGAGGACTGGTATGACTTTTTGGTTGCCTACGATATTATTTGTCTCCAGGAGACTTGACTGAGAAAGGGTTCGCCCATTCCTTAGAGCATTTTTACCCTTTTTTTCAAAATGCCCAAAAGTCCACCAAGAGGGGACGTGCCTCAGGGGAGTTGGCTTTTCTTGTGAATAAATCTAGGCCTAATGTTTTTACTTTACTTAGATCTCTCCGACCTGAGATTCAGGTTGGCTTCCTTAAATTAGATCAAGCAGGGACCCGTTGTTGTCTTTTGTTTAATGTTTATATACCACCTGTTTCTTCTCCATACTACCAGGAGGATGTATGGGAGATATTGGAAGAGCAGTTATTGGCCTTTGAAATCCAATTTTCCCAAGCATATAGTGTTTTGGTTGGTGATTTGAATGTCCATTTGGGGAGGGCTCTTAAGGAAGTGGGTTTTCAGCAGACGGGGGCCCAACTGAACCACAGGTCGTCTTCTCTCCAATTTAATGGGGAAGTTTGACCTTGTGGCGCTTGGGCCCTCCCCTGGTGTTAGTGAAATTGAGGACTTTCCTTTCCTTTCCTTGGACTGCAGGGATGCAGGGATGCACTGCTATCAATGTGATCCTGGTGAGCGCCCCGGTGATGGAGCAATTCAAGAATTTTTCCTTGGTGGTCAGACCGGAGAGTGAGCATGTGGTCCTTATTGTCCAGTTAGAGATTCAGGGGCCCCAATCTGGCTTGGGGACAGGAAGGGAGTTGGGGAAACCCATCTTTAAGCTTTTAAAGCTCTCCCCGGTAACAGCGATGAGCTGGATCCAGGACCTCTGTTTCTCAGAGGACCTTATGAGGCAACATACTATATTTCTGGAGACCCAGGATAATGAAACCTTGGTCCGGCTATAGGAATCTATAGTTCAAAGGGTTCATCAGGTCCTGCGGGACCAGAGGGGAAGGTGAGTGCATGTTCCCTAACAGCCTTGGTATGATGCTGCCTGTAGATCTATTAAGAGGCATCTTAAATCACTCAAGGCTAAATGGGCAAAGGAAATGTGTTTGGATAATTGGATCCAATTTTCATCTTTCAAATCATCCTTTGCCACATATTTGCAAAGAAAAAGGGGGGCATACTTTAATAAAATGTGGGCAGAGATGACTGTAGCCCAGCGATTGAGGAACGTTGGGAAATTTTGGCAGATTCTGAATAGATTGATAAACCCGAGAGCTAAAAACCCCCAGTTGAGATTATCTAGCCAGGACTGGGAGTCCTTTTTTGGGCAGCTGTATGCAGATAAGGAGAAATTATCTGGGGAAAGTGAAGTTTCTTTGGATCTCCAGGATAGCAGAGGAATTAGAAGCGACCCCCAAGGGAGGCAGCGGATGTTCCCTCAGACCAAGATCGAGGAATTTATCCTTCAACTGAAAAAGTATAAATCCCCCAGACCAGATCAGATTACAGTGGAAATTTTACAGGCAGCCCCCAAGTGGTGGTCTGAGATNGAGTGATTTCTTTCCCTTGCTCCGCCGCTTTCCCAAGCAGCATCCTCCCTGAACGCTGGCTACACAAGAGCTCCTTGGGCAGCAGAGCCAGGCAGAGGAGAGGGCAGCGCACTCCCTGACAGACTTCAACCCCAGCTGTTCACTTCCGGCGACACGCTCTAATAGCTACACCAGTGTATAATAGTAAGACTTTCTATTTCATAACTTTAATGTGAGTATTTGCAACTCTCTGAAGGCTTTTGTTTTGGATTAGAGAAGACGTACTAGGGAATGTTGTTTTGAAATACACCTCTGTAATTAGGATAAGAGAACTTTCTATGAGTCATGGCAAGAATTTATTGGCATGCTATTATTTTGGATGTAAACAAACAAGACGATAGTCCACTGGAGTCCGTTTTCAGTCTGAGCAGCCCCCATTCACATGTTTAGAGTGCGAGCCTAATAAATGGGCCACCCCCTGCATGTATTTCATATACGTGCAGGCAACCCCCACTCACAGGCTTAGCATGACAAACTAATAGACGGGCAGGTGTTCTTCCTTGCCATACTCTGCCCACCAAACCCCCTCCCACTCCTCAGTATCTCGCCCCCACTCATGACTCAGTGAACCATGGGAGGAAGCTGCCACCACAGCGGTTTCTTTCTTCCAGGATATCACTCCTGGAGGCATTCCAACCCCTGCTATTTCCACCCACCCACACCTACCAGCTGGAAGTAACCTTTTGCTACGCACAGAACACAGAGTTTATGAGTAAATCACATACTTTATTGAGCCCCTGTAATGAACATTGAAAGCAAAAGTAAAAAACTGAAGGCTTAAGCATTCAGTTCTTACTTCTAGCAGTACAAAAATGTCCAGAAAAGCTGCGGTCTCAGTCTCATCTCTTACATGCTGCTGAACTTTGAAGTGCATCAGGTTTGCATAGTTCAGGGCACCTGCCCATTTCCTGCAGATTCCTCTATTGAGCCCAATTTTAAAAATGTATGTGCATTGATGTGCCTGTTACAAGGATTAGTAGTGCCGGTGCAACACACGTGCACAGCTTTGCAAAAACATTTTCAACCATGGTAGCTAGTAGCTGGGTGCGTAGCTGGTCCTGTGATGGCCAGTAGTGGGCAGTACTTGCTCACGTGTGGCGCATAGCCAATCCTAGCCAGGCAGCCCGTGAAAACTGTTCAAAACATTTGGTGCATGTTCTGCCGACTTCATGGACATCTGTAATGTGGGCCATGGATCCCGAGAACTTCGCAGTGCATGTTATGGTGCTCCAGATCTTCGTGACCGCTGTGCAGTATAACATGCGAGCCATCCAGCAAATCCAAACATTCGCCTGTTGTTGGTTCAGCAGAGCTTGGTGGTCGAGAGCTAAAACCTGTGCTCCCAGGTCATGACCTCAATGGAGTCCTGGATCTCATTTCCCCCACCACATGGTCTCCCCAAGCAGCTACCTCACCAAATAAAAACATCCACATAATTAGATAGGAATAAACAGTGCCTTTCCCTCCCCAAAGTGGTGCAACCCCCCTCCCTCCAGTGTATTAACTTACCATAGCTGCCTGGCTGCTGTTCTGAGCCATGTGGAAGTAGCTCCTTAAAATGCAATGGCTCATGAAGAAGAGCTGGGATAACACATGTATGAATTTTGGTACGCATTGCCCTTTTAAGGTGCCAGTCGGAGCAAGAGAAGAGAGGGGGTAGAAAGCAGTAATTCCTCGGAGCGCTCTAGGCTGTTCACCCATGACTCTGTGATGCTGGTGGACCTGTATGCACGTAAGGCTGCATGATGCAGCCACGCGGACACACATTTGCCTGCATTTGGCCGACTGCGTGTTTTAAGACCCCACTGTGAGTGAGGGTTGCGTGTCTGGTGGGGTCGGACAGCTAATAAACAGGCAGGTGGAAACCCACCCGATGTGGGCTAACCTCTCATTTGTTAATATTCTTTGTTTACACAAATTCAGTGCAAGGCACTTTGGTATTATTTAACAGTATCAAACTATTGGTTTAAATGAGCTTTCTTTTCTTGATATTAGTGTTATGGTATAAAGTACATATTTTTCTTTGTTTTTTCCCACCTACTTCACAGATCACAAACCTACAAAGTAAATATGATGGGCTTTCAGTTTTATATAACATTGCTAATGGTATCTGTCCGTTTATAAATCCAAGCAAAACAGTATCTCAGTGGGGCAGGGAGCTGACAAGACACGGAATTCATCTTACTAATTGCAGTCTGCATGCCATAATAACATGAATGTATTTGCTCAGGAGAAGGCCAGACCTTTTAGAAACTTTCATCACAGTTATACATAAAAGAAATGTATTGTACAGATAATGATTTAAGAGGAGTGCTCTGGGTAGGTGTTAGTTTAGCCCTCTCTGCTATAGAGTGAGAAATGGCAGATTTAAAATCTGATATGAAATGCACAAAGACATACTACAGTATTATATAAATTAACACAGTCTCAGATGAATAGGTAAATACATTATTCAGGATGTTTGCAGTAGATGCTCATGCTGTATGAATTATTTTGCAAAATGACATAAAACAGCTTGCAGAAATTTAGTACAAATTATTATGTAGAAGCAGTAGCCTCCCCATAATTAAGGCTGCAGCCAGCATCCATTATAGGAAAACTATTTTATTTCCTTTACAACTTTTTGATGTGGAAACTGTTTTAACTACCATATTGGTATGGAAAGCAAGAAAGAAATTCTGCAATGTGTCATGAAAATGTGTCAAGCAACTAAATATATATTATTTACACATACCCATAGTGTGCATAGGTGTGAGGATGTTTATGATGAATTTCAAAAACCATGGTACGCACAGCATTACATCAATAATTATTAATTAAGGGTCTATTTAAGTATTTGGGGCTTCTTTCTGTTAGAAAAATAATTATTTCTCCCACATCAAATATCACTCGTATCACGGCCAGCAGTATAGCTGAGTTTAAAAGAGGTTTGGACAAGTTTCTGGAAGATAGGTCCATTAGCAGTTTTTAGCCAGATAGAATTGGGGAACAAAACCCTTTACTGTCGGGAGCCTGGGGATGACCCACAGGGAATCGATAGCTTGGTGACCTGTTGGGTGCTTCTCCCAGGCCCCCGTGATTGGCCACTGTCAGACACAGGATGCTGGGCTCGATGGACCATTGGTCTGACCCAGTATGGCACTTATGATGTTCTTATCACGCTCCCTTAGTCATTCCAGGTTTTGTGGAAAAGAGTTTAGAACAGCGGTTCCCATTTTATTTTTATGCATTTGTGAATTGACTTTGAGACTTAAATATGATATGACCCCCAGATAACAACTGAGAATGCGACCCCATCCTCAGATGATATCGGGGTCCTGTACCACAGTTTGGTAACCTCTGCTTACAAATTGGAATTTGGAACTAATTCCTGCATTGTTAGTTGCATTATTGCAGTAGATCCATCTGTCTTACTTTCTTAAATACAACACTCCCAGTTTTCTCTTCTTTCATACTGGTTGCTGTGGACATATTCCTATGAAAGAGAGATACAAAGCAATAATATTTTGATTTTATCACCCACTCACTGTAGAACTGCAAAGTATTTCTTATTTTTCAAATATCATGAAAGCTAGATTCCTGAATGGCTGTAATACATTCAGAACAATCCATATATGAATTCTGAAAGAGCCTGTAGGGATGGGCTTCTTCATGCAGACAGATGAATTAGGATACTTAACTGTCAGGGTCATCACTACATTTCTTAGCAGAAAAATGGATTTCTTCTGCAGGGCTTGAAAATATTTTTTAAAATCCCAAAGAAGACTGTAACATTCAATGAATCATGCTGTAAATTGAATGGAAAGCAAATTTAACCATGCCTTGCAGTATGTGGAATGGGACATCAAGCATGCAACATCAAGCATGTCAGATAAAGAAAAATATCTCATTTTAGAAAAGAGTTCTACACTGAGGGGCCAGGGCCTATATCCTACAGGACCCTGAAAACCAGCAGTGCAATCATAAACTCAGTCTGCTGCTTTACAGGCATCCAATGCAGAGAACATAGGGGAGGCATAATAATGAGCACAGATGATCGTGGCTTGAGCTGAAATGATTCTGACATTTCATAGTTGCGAAGCTAACGTGGATATTCATTCCTATGCGCAAATATTCAAATTTGTCTTTATTACAATTGGAAAATTCACGTTTTCATTTGCTTAATTTTCTTCACGTGAATATTTTGGTTGCTTCGATCTTTTGTTTCCTGTTTTGGAACTTGGTTTACTTCACTGGTACTTATTGGTGGGCTTTTTGAATGTAAATGCAAATGGCCCAAAATGAAACAATCACATTCCCATTCAACTTCTGCCACCGCCAAATAGTACTCCCAGTGTAAACAAAGTCCCAAAATACTGGGGTAGCTGAAATACCAAGATGAAGATCTGAAGTGGGAAGTAGATCTGTTTTTTTTTTTTAGATTTGATTTTATTGTTAGTCACATGGCTATCACAAAAACAAAATAAAAGCACAAATACGTCTATTCAATACATTAAAACATACCATCAAAAGAAGCCTGAAGTGCAACAAACACATGGGAACAAGCCAGTCCCATGAATTAACATAAATATAAAATAAAGATTATATAACAATAAGAAGTACCTTAGGGGCAGAGTTGGTCAGAAAATAGTGAAAGTCCAGAGCGCAGCAAATTAATCCCAACTAATTCAGAACTGCCTCTTGGGACAGCCAGGGAGACTCATACTCTCTTCTGATTTTTTCAATTCTCCTCGCAAAGATTGCCACAGCCTTGGTTCTATCAGGAACCCTATCCCCAAACAAGTAAACCAATTGGTGTAAATTTTGGGTCAGGAAAAATCCCACCCAATAGCCTTTTGGAGTTGGGAACATTGACAGTCATAAAGGGGGCATGTAAGTAAGTAGTGTGCCAGGTCCTCTATCCCGGTCCCACAAGGACATAGCTGATCTATGTATGGGATCCCCCAGAATCTCCCCTGAAGGACAGCCGTGCGCATAGATTGAAACCGCAACCTGCTAACCGGCTTGTCTCATCCCAGGATCGATAAGAGAAGATAGGTATAGGGCCCCTCAACTCGGGGGTAACAGCTGCTGGAAATAATGGATTTTGAATAATCGAATAACCTTCCTGGGGCCAGCCAGAAGGACCAGCCTTCCTCCCTTCCAGAAGGGCCCCCCCCCCCCTCGGGGCTGATCTCAGGGTCGGTGGACATTCAGACCCTGGATCAGGGAGGGGGGTTGGATAACCCTGATGGTGTAATAAGGAATCAGCTTTCTCTTGGGCTCGAATTATTTTTATTTGGGGATGGGGATTCAATTGGGCTCCCAAGAGTTTGTGATCTATTCCATAAGTTGTCCGCTATGGAGCAGGACAGATTTTGGACCAGATTGGGAGCCCTAAGAGAAAGTATGCAGTGTCCAGAACTTTCCTATAAGGCCCCGCGGTTTAACCGCCCAGAGTATATTTATATACCTGATCAAAATCCTGGGAATTGGATGCCTGCAAGGTGTTTGGACTTCCCTTGTGCAGGATTTGGACTTGGTCAATATGCAGTGTTTACCTTGTCCCCAGGGGACGCCTATTCAGGATACCAATTTTATTAGTAATGTAGCTGTTGATATTGCAGTTTTGCCGGCAGTTGAGCCTGACCCTCAAGTTTGACTAGGTCTCTCCAAATTGGACAATTTGGATGATGAGCCGGGTGGTAATGATGCACCCCGAGAGGTCCAAGGGGAGTTTTTCTCCTTGGTATCCTGGAATATATCAGGTCTTGGCTCTAAAATCTATGATGAGGACTGGTATGACTTTTTGGTTGCCTACGATATTATTTGTCTCCAGGAGACTTGACTGAGAAAGGGTTCGCCCATTCCTTAGAGCATTTTTACCCTTTTTTTCAAAATGCCCAAAAGTCCACCAAGAGGGGACGTGCCTCAGGGGAGTTGGCTTTTCTTGTGAATAAATCTAGGCCTAATGTTTTTACTTTACTTAGATCTCTCCGACCTGAGATTCAGGTTGGCTTCCTTAAATTAGATCAAGCAGGGACCCGTTGTTGTCTTTTGTTTAATGTTTATATACCACCTGTTTCTTCTCCATACTACCAGGAGGATGTATGGGAGATATTGGAAGAGCAGTTATTGGCCTTTGAAATCCAATTTTCCCAAGCATATAGTGTTTTGGTTGGTGATTTGAATGTCCATTTGGGGAGGGCTCTTAAGGAAGTGGGTTTTCAGCAGACGGGGGCCCAACTGAACCACAGGTCGTCTTCTCTCCAATTTAATGGGGAAGTTTGACCTTGTGGCGCTTGGGCCCTCCCCTGGTGTTAGTGAAATTGAGGACTTTCCTTTCCTTTCCTTGGACTGCAGGGATGCAGGGATGCACTGCTATCAATGTGATCCTGGTGAGCGCCCCGGTGATGGAGCAATTCAAGAATTTTTCCTTGGTGGTCAGACCGGAGAGTGAGCATGTGGTCCTTATTGTCCAGTTAGAGATTCAGGGGCCCCAATCTGGCTTGGGGACAGGAAGGGAGTTGGGGAAACCCATCTTTAAGCTTTTAAAGCTCTCCCCGGTAACAGCGATGAGCTGGATCCAGGACCTCTGTTTCTCAGAGGACCTTATGAGGCAACATACTATATTTCTGGAGACCCAGGATAATGAAACCTTGGTCCGGCTATAGGAATCTATAGTTCAAAGGGTTCATCAGGTCCTGCGGGACCAGAGGGGAAGGTGAGTGCATGTTCCCTAACAGCCTTGGTATGATGCTGCCTGTAGATCTATTAAGAGGCATCTTAAATCACTCAAGGCTAAATGGGCAAAGGAAATGTGTTTGGATAATTGGATCCAATTTTCATCTTTCAAATCATCCTTTGCCACATATTTGCAAAGAAAAAGGGGGGCATACTTTAATAAAATGTGGGCAGAGATGACTGTAGCCCAGCGATTGAGGAACGTTGGGAAATTTTGGCAGATTCTGAATAGATTGATAAACCCGAGAGCTAAAAACCCCCAGTTGAGATTATCTAGCCAGGACTGGGAGTCCTTTTTTGGGCAGCTGTATGCAGATAAGGAGAAATTATCTGGGGAAAGTGAAGTTTCTTTGGATCTCCAGGATAGCAGAGGAATTAGAAGCGACCCCCAAGGGAGGCAGCGGATGTTCCCTCAGACCAAGATCGAGGAATTTATCCTTCAACTGAAAAAGTATAAATCCCCCAGACCAGATCAGATTACAGTGGAAATTTTACAGGCAGCCCCCAAGTGGTGGTCTGAGATTTTTTCAAAATTATTTACCAAGATTGGGGATGGATGTAGAGTACCATCTAGTTGGGCACAGAGCTGGATTGTTCCAATTTTCAAGAAGGGTTTGTTGGAAAATCCGGCCTGTTATAGGCCGATAAGTTTGCTGTCCACGGTTGGAAAAATATTTGCCAAATTTCTTCTCGAGCAGCTTGAAAATTGGGCCAAGGAGTGGGCAATTATTCCTAGGGAACAGCATGGCTTCAGGAAAGATAGGTCTACAACTGATTGTTGTTTTATCTTGGAGCATATTATCCACAAATATAATAAGATCAGGAGGGGTAAATTGTTCCTGGCTTTTATGGACCTTTCCAAAGCCTTTGATTCGGTTGCATGAGCAAAGCTTTGGCAAAAACTTAGAGAGATGGGGATTGACGAAAACCTGCTGTTGCTCATTCTCCAGCTTCACTTTAATAACCAGGCTAATATCAAATTAACGTCAGAGAGACTGTCGAACAACTCAGTCCCTATTAGGAGAGGAGTGCGGCAGGGGGGCGTGCTTGCCCCCCTGCTTTTCAGTCTCTATTTAGCTGACCTCATTATTGGGCTGAGACCCGAGGCGGCCCATGTACCCAGAGTTGGTACCCATCAGATATCTGTGATCCAGTTTGCAGACGACCTGGTCTTGTTGTCACAATCAGAGGTGGGGCTCAGAAGGCTATTAGAGAATTTTAGTGCCTATTGTGTATCCAATGGGCTAGAACCAAATCCATCTAAATCTAAAGTCATGGTGATTGGAAGGCACAAAACATCTGTTAGGTGACTGGTTACTAGGCATGGGCGAACAGATCGCGGTTCGTGTTCGGCCGTTCGGTTCGGCCGCG
>QEPC01001394.1:3145398-3219925 GCA_003113815.1 Sphenodon punctatus
GTGTTCGGTCCGTTCGTCGTGTTCGTGTTCGTGTTCGTGTTCGGTTGTCCGAACAGGCCGAGTTCGGGCCGAACACCGAACTACCGAACCGCGTTCGCCCATCCCTACTGGTTACCGGCTAGAATTTGGAGAGGGTTAATGCCTTTACATATTTAGGCATCACTTTCTCTGCTGGAGGAACGTGGATGAAACATACCCAGAATAGGGTTGTCAAGGGACTGAGGTCTGTAAGAGCACTGAGTAAGGCAGCGAGGATGTCACAGGGAGTGAAAATGTCCACTTTCCTCCAAGTGTATAAGCTAAAAGTCCCAGCTTCCCTACTTTTTGGTTTTGAGATTATACCATACCCAACCATGTTGACTCTTGGAAGGGTCCAAAATATTTTCCTGCATTCGATTCTGCAGGTGGGGAAGCAGGTCCCGGGGGCAGTATTAAGGGAGGAATTAGGCCTGGTTTCAGTTGACACTCTAGTCGGTATGGCTGTTGTCAGATACTGGCTTAGATTGGCTATTCAGTCTGAATCTACGCTTCTGTCCCAATGTTTTAGGGAAGAGCTTTTATATGATGGGCCCAGGGTTTATCCTTGGCTGCGCTATCTTGCTGGAGTTCTCAAAAATATTGGTTTTTCTTTTGAATATCTAGTGGGCAAACCAGTTTCAGGGATCAAAAGGGAAGTATGGGGCCGTCTTAAGGATATTGCCATGCAGGAGAATCTAGCGGCTCTAAACGCATGGAAAGTAGCCCCTTGTCTGGGGTCATTGAAGGTTACCTCCCTGTTTGAAACATATTTGGATACATTAAATAACAAAAATCTGCATAGATCTTACACCTTGGCCTGTTTCCAGCTGCTTCAGACAGCTGTGACGGAGGGCAGATTTGCGGGTGTCAAATATGACTTATGCCACTGTACTTGTCCCTTAGACGAAGTCAAATCTGTTGAATACTTCTTATGCAGATATGCCCACTATGATGACCTTAGAGAAGTCTGGCTTCGGCCACTTGCGGATACCCGTAAGGGTTTATCCACGCATGAAATGTATAAAACTTTTCTTTCTCTCCATACACAGAACGAACTTATCCAAGTTGCCTCATTCATTTGGCTTGCCTCTAAGCGACGTATGGGATCTGACCGTTAGGTGGGGTAGCTGTTTTGCTCAGGGGGGGTCCTATCACCATCGATGTTAGCACCAGAAATATGTATAGGATACGTATGGATATTCATTTGCTCTGGTTTTTACTCTGAGTTAAAAGGAATCATTTACTTTTTAGTTTTATATATTGTATTTGTTTTAACTCTAGTCTAATTTTAGCATAAGTTTATTAATTTCTGTATATTTCTGTTTGTTTGTTTGTTTTTCTGGGTTATGGCGATGGCTGATCCCCAATAAAATCTTACTACTACTATAAAAAGGGGAGGTTATTACTCCTCCAGCAAGAGCTCTTAATTTTTGCTTATCCAGGTCACAAATGTGTTGTTTTACCAGTCGTATAATCTGTGAGCTTGCAAGATCCTGAAAGCACAGCTCCGAAAAGTCTAATGAGGCTAAGCATAAGTTAACGTCAGTCCACCAAGCAGCCACACCTCCGACCAAATCTGTTTGTTTTTCTTGCACTTCTTATCTGCTCTCCTAAAATGTATTCAAACATACTGAATTTGTCAAATTTGTTATTCAGTTCAGATAATTGTTTCAGCCCTAGATTCTGCTGAAGTCTCAAAATAGGATTGTGCAGGCAAAGGTTTGGAAGCCACTGACAGATAAACATGCAAGACATTACACATAATGTCAATTCGTAGAATAAATGCAGAATGCTGACTTCTGCTGCCCTCAGGAGAACAAATTGTTCAGAGGATATGCAGGAGAGTAGGAAAGTAAGTATTTCCCCCCCTTCTGCATTGGTCCATGGGGCCATTCCTAACCTCTTAGCACTTAGAGGTTTACCCATCATTATTTAAACCAGGTATTATTATTATTATTATTATTATTATTATTATTATTATTATTATCACTTGTATAGCCCCAGCTGTGTACCTGGCGCTTTACAGAACAATGAGATGGATGCGGTCCCTGCCTGTGGCTTACAATCTAAAAGGCTTGGAGGTGGGGACAAGGAGAGGGGACATAGGGAGAGACAAGGGATAAAACATTCAAGCAGATGCGAAGTCTCAGGTGCACGTGCTTGGCCTGGTTGCAGTTAGGGAGGAGTCAGGGGGAGGGCAGACAGTAAACGTTGAGAGGAAAGTTCTAGCAGGCGTCGGGAAAGGTGGCGAGGAAGAGGTGGGTTTTGAGGAGGGATTTGAAGGAGCGGAGGGAGGGGGCAAAGCGGATGTGGGCAGGGAGGGAGTTACAGGCATGGGGGGCAGCGAGGGAGAAGGGATAAAGGTGGTTAGGGGAGCAGGGGAGATGAGGGAGAGTGAGGGAGGGGACAGAGGAGGAGTGGAGAGTGCGTGCAGGAGTGTGTAAGGAGATAAGGGCTGAGAGGTAAGTGGGAGCCAGGCTGTGAAGGGCTTTGTAAGTAAATACCAGGAGTTTGTGAAGGATGCGTTGGGGGAAGGGGAGCCAGTGAAGTGAGGAGAGGAGAGGCTGCATGTGGTCGAAACGACAGGCCAAGAGCATGACCCTAGCAGCGGAGTTTTGGATGGAGATAAGGGGGAAATACTTCATTGTAATACAGTGAAATGTGATGTTCAAAAGGTCATGGGTGCAAACCTCTGACTTGTGTATGCCACCCATACTTGCGCCACACAGCCCGAAAGCGGGGGCTCAGGTGGGCACAGCAAGCTGCGCAGGGCAAAGGTGCAACCCAGGCTGATGCAACTACCCAAGTCCAGGCACCCCACAACCGGGGGGATGGAGCAGGAGCTGTACCTGCTCCATCCCCTAAGCCGCAGGGTGTGTGGGCTCAGGGGGGAGAGGGGTGTCACATCAGACTGGGTTGCATCTTCGGCCTCTGTGACTTGCTGTGTGTGAGCCGTGTTGTGAATACAAGTACTGTGGCTGCGGGTGGCATACACAGGCCAAAGGATTGCACCCTATATCTTTTACCATGTTAATTAGTATTCGTCTATAGGTTTGCTATACCACATTATTCAATAGGGCTTATTAAACTCCATAGGGTAGAAAAAAATATAAAAAATAAAACGTAAGAAAAATGCTTAGAAGGAAAAAAAATAGTTGTTGAAAATCACCACAATATGGGGCCCGAATAACTAATTAGGTACCCAGACAGGAAGTGGGGAAAGTCTGAGCACATTTTTTTAAAGATAGGATAAAACTAAAATAGGAATGTAAAGTTATTCATACAAGTAGGGGTGTGCATTTGGGTTTAGATTAGACAGGAATAGCCCTGAAACAGCTCCTTTAGGGTTCCAAGCTTCCTACAGGGGAGCTAGCGAGAAATCTGAAAAGCTTTCCAGCTGAGTGCAACAACTTAAACAGTCCCTCCAGCAAGTCTGAAAGTGAAAGGAGAAGGGGAAATGGGAGGAGGGAGAGATGGTAGTCAATCCCAGCAGAGTATTTCCTTTGTCGGCGCATCCGAAATGAAGCAAGGACAACATGTTGGGTTTGAAAGGCCGCACTCTTTATTCAAATTGGAATTAGGCATGGTGGGGGTAATTGCCCTCAGACAATTCAGGTCCAGTGCTAACTTCTATAAACGGGTACGTAACAACCCCAACAAAGGGGAGGCTTGGATGTACCCTCCATAACCCCCCTTTTTTACCTAACTCAAACGTCTCCTCTCCGGCGTTGGCTAACGGCCACCTCCAGAGGGGACAAGGTCCTTCCGGACCCGAGCCAAGTATATAAGTTACCACCAGCTTGGGGACCGCTCATATCCCTTCCCGCCTTTGCCAGCAACTCACCTTGGGAGGTTAACCCTGTGGCTGGCCGTGCCCAGCCTATGCCCCAGGTGTTCCCCTCACATCTCTTAGGGAGATGCTTCTTTTACTACATATTATTAAAAACTTACTTCAGCACTGGACCCCTGCCACAAAGGGGCCGCCACCATTTACCGTGGACGGGCCCGGCCCCCACCCTGCACAATCCCTCTTAACCTAAAGCCTCTATCAACTTGGCTTTCAAAGTCGCCAAATAACAGTCATTCCCCCCTTCCGATAGGTGAACCCCATCACCTCGAAAGCTCTCTGGCGTTCTATGCGTGATCCCCACATGAGACACTCGGTGCCCACCCCGGAGGGTGAGCCACCTCCCAATCTCCCTGTTTACCTTCCGCCGAGCTCTATCCACTTTCCCAGGGTGGATAGCCTTGTCCCAGAGCAATCACGCCACCCAGTCGGTCCACACTACCAGGGAATATTCTCTCCACCTCCATAATGTCCAATTTAACTTTAACAATTAAACCTAATCCCGTGTTTCCTGTCAAATCATTTTCACCCAGATGGATTACCACCACATTTGGTGTGGCCCCTCTCGTGTTGACCCTGCAGGTGGGGAGCAGCTGGTGCCACCGCATTCCTCTGCGTCCCATCCATTGAATTACTGCTCGCGCAGACATTCCCAGCTGGCTTCCCCAAGAAGACTGTGCGGCTGCCTTTCCCGCCCATCGCACCGGGCTGTGGCCGATAATCCAAATGGCCATTCTACGGGGTTGCCGCCCGGTACCTGGGTGCATAACAACATTAACATATTATTATGAGACACTGCACACATAAGACTTGTACGCCCAGGGCTACCTCTCTGATCTGTTGTTCTGAACAACCTGCTTGAGCTGCAAAAGAAGCTGCCCTGATCCTAATTGAGTGGGACCCATAATCCAGAGGTGGAAATCCTAAATATCCCAGTGCCCTTCGTATCACTCCCATGAATTGCTGATGAGTCACCGGTGGAACCTGATGCAAGGCGACTTTCTGCTCGAGAAGCTGCTTGAGCATCAGGAACATGGAATTCCACCGTGTGGACACATCCTGCACCAGCTGGTGCACTGGGGAGCCTTGCTCAGCCTGCTTTGCCCAGAGGAGGTCACTGCCCTTCACGCTACAGTTAAAGAAATTGGCCAGCTTCCTCCCCCACTCAATCAGGGAGCTAAGGGTGCCTTCCCCAATCCCCTTCTCCCCCAAGTCCAGAGTGTCCCTGACCACCAGGTGAATGGTGATGCTGGTGAAGCCCCCTTGCAGACTGCCCTCAATATGTTGGCCGCGTTGTGCATCACCACGTACCCCTTGTTGAAGGGCGCACCTGGCATGACCCACTCCCTCATCATGGCGGTCAGTGCTACTTCGATATTCTGAGACATGTGGGGGCCGTTCATGACTTCCACCTGAAGCAGGGCCCACCTATACCATGCTTTGGGACCCCACCTGCCACTCCAAAATGCTGTCTCCGGGTCCTGCCACCAGTGCGCTGTTACTGCCAGGTAGGCGTGCAGCGCGTTTCTGCTTGACCACAGGTCTGTGGTGAAGTGGACGGTGGTACCCCCGGCCCCTGCCAGCTGCTCCCTCACCCGCTCTTTTTAAAGCCTGGTACAAGGCTGGCACCACCTGCTGACTCAGGGTGGTGCGCGAGGGCCATTTAAACTGGGGGGCCAGGAACCCAATCAGGCTCCAGGACTTCATGTCCCCAACCACCAAGAAAGGCTGCCCATCAAGCAGAATCATTTCCGCCAATATACGCGTGGCTTTCAGTTGAAAGCCACATCGCCCTCCATGTCCTGCAGCTGCTGATGGACTTGGCAGCTTCCCCCACCCCAGCTCCTTCATGGTGCACTGATGCTTCTGGGCCTCAACTGGTTGCTGCTGCTGCACCACTGACAGCGTTGATGGGAGGGGCAGAACGTGGTGGTGACCCCCCCCCAGTGAGCGTGTGTTCTCTATGGCGGGGGACATTTGCTCACTGCACCGCCTGAGACTGGGGGCCAAGTTGGTGGAGCAGTTACTTTTAATCAAGGTCAACTTTCCGCTGCTGGGATTCTCTGAGCTGCCCCTGGACATGGATTGATGGTGCAGTGGCACACGTCATCCGATGCCAGGGGCAGTCTTTGGATGGGACTGCTCCTCAATCTGGGCTGCTACTGCTGAGGTGCTGTCCCTTCCTCCCAATGCCCGGCGCCCGCCCTGCCTCTCTCTCTCTCTCTGACTAGACAGCCTTGCCCGGCCTATCTGACTGACCTCATGACACCGGGTGGCATTGGGAAGCTGTAATCCTGCCAGACGGCCTCTAGCTAGATGATTTTGGTCCGCCTATCTGACTGGCTCTCTCGCGCATGCACTGCACAGTCTTTGCCAGCCTATCTGAGTTCACTGCCAAGGTCCTAGCCTGCCTTCCCTACTGCCTCTCATGCCACGCTGCCTGTCTGCCTGCCCTGCTTGCCAAGCTCGAACTCTGCCTCAGTCGGCCTTCCGTTGCTCATGCCATGCTGCCTGTCTGCTGCTGCTGCCGCTGCTGCCTATCCTGTGCCATGGGTTCTGCTACCGGACAATCCAATGTCTGCTGCTGCTCCACCAGTGCCTGGCAGCCTGCTATGCCCGGCCAAGTAGTGGTGCCAGGCCAGCCAGCAAGCCCCAAGCCTTCCCAGCCTCTGCTGCTGCCACTGGGTCTCAGACAGCCAGCCATGGTGCCACAGGCACCCCCAGGGGCCAAGCGCCAAGCCTGCCTGACTGGGCAAGCCGGGGTGCCAAGCCCCAAGCCTTCCCAGTCTCTGCTGTTGCTGCTGTGTCTTTGATGGCCTGCCATGCCCCCACGGGCCCCCCTGGAGCACCCCAACCCTCTGCCGTGGCCAAACTTTCATAATATTCGGGGAGGTCCAAACTCCCTGGGACTGAACCCACGAACCCAAACAAAGTTTTTGGACCGAACAGCAGAATTTTCTTCAAAACAGAACTTTACTAAGAACTCTGAAGACATGCTTCCATACTGTCAGGGACCTGAGTTGACTGCATTGCTGGAATTTGCAGTGATTTTTGCAGAATCAGCCAATCCTCCTAGAATCAGCCAATTCTCACAGTGCCATACTGAAATTGCAGTGAAACTGCAGTGAGGGCTGTCTGCAGGATCTTTAAATCCTGGCTTAGGCATAAACTTGTCGCCTGACCCCAAACTAAAACTGCTGCTGCAGCTGCCGTCTATCCGGGAGGTGTGACCATGACCCGAGGTGTGTAATAGGCCCCATGGAGATTAATTGTGGGTGGGTGGGGTTTGAAGGCCCTATGTTTGGGTGAGGGAGGTCTGGGGTTTTAATATGGGTGGATGGGGTCTGAAGGCCCTGTTTGGGTGAGGGAGGTCTGGGGTTTTAATATGGGTGGGTGGGGTCTGAAGGCCCTGTTTGGGTGAGGGAGGTCTGAGGTTTTAATATGAGGTTGGAATTCTGGGGTGCTGAAATTACAGATGATTTGAGTTGTGTTTGATTAGCAAAGTTGTGATTCTATGTCAAACCTGTTGCAAATTTGCTTCCCAGCATGCATAGTTATGCAAATCAAGTTAATTATGCAAATATTAATGCTTACGGTGAATTTGCAGAAATCGGCTTCACTGGTTGCAGAATTTAAGATTTTTTGGTGCAGTGAACTCAGGTCCCCTGCATACTGTACAGACTGCATGGGATAAGATGGAGGGCAGAGAGAGAAAAAGAGAGGAGACAAGGAGATAAAAAATCTGTTTCATCCTCTGACCCTCCCCCTACTGGACAAGCCCCATATTAAGCTTGCAGGGCTTGCAATGGGCTTTTACTTGTGACTGTTGCACAATCCAACAGCCTAAGGGGATAGATACTTGCTCTGTGCAAGGCTAGTACCCTGCATGTTTAGGAATTATAAAACGTTCGTGCTCCAGGGTCACGCTAAATCCCCATGTAACTCTGGAGAGCCTCTGACATCCAGAGGGACCCTGGTAACGTGAGTCCACCGTGGCAGCCTACTGAAGGAGATCACTAGCGTGGGCAGGAGTCTGGGCACAGAGCTATCAAGTCCTCTTTGGGGACTCTGGGCCTTGGCACTGCGCTGTCAGGCAGCAGGGGGAAAAACCCCTTCCCAATTCCTCCCTCTGCCCTGACTGGCCTGGACCCTGCAGTGACTGTGCCTCCCAACCCTCCCCGGGAACAGCCCCTGGTACCCCTGCCTGTGCGCTCTCTCTCTCTCTCTCTCTCTAGCCCCCAGCTGAGAGACCTCAGTGAGGAGGAGAGAGCTGTCAGCTGAAAGGTAGGGAGGAGTCTGGGCATGCAGCTACCTATCTCTCCCTGGGGACTCTGGGGCTTTATGCAGGGACTGGTGCTGCTCTGTGAGGTGACAGGAAATACACACACATCTTTCCCAATCACTTCCTCTGCCGTAGCTGGCCAAGCCCCCGCAGCAGTTACTCCTCCCAGCACTCCCCTGGAGCAGCCCCTAGGTCCGCTCCCTCTTGCTGGTCCCAGCTGAGAGCCGGCAGTGGCGGCCAGGGGGATTGTTAGAGTCACTGAGCGGAGACTGCTGCAAGCAATGAATGCAGGCCGGGAGTTGCTCGTTTATTCGGCTCTACGTGCGAAACGTGAATGGGGGCTGCATGGACTGGACAGAAACTCCAGCAGACTATTGTCTCGTTTGTTTTCACCCATGCATACGTTTATGAAGTTGAGAAGCTGCAGGTGCATGTGCTTAGCTTAATTCGTGGTGAGAAGGGGAACCTGAACGATGGGGCAGTCGTGGGGGTGTGGGGTGGCAGGTGTGCATGGTGGCAGGTGAAGGATTTGGGAGGTTTTTTCTGTGAACTATGTTGTGGTTTGTGAAGACAGGAGCAGGGGACAATTTGTTTAAAGGGCTTAAAGGAAAGGAATATGAAATAATGTATACTGTACAAAAGATGAAATTATTTGATTTAATTTAGGGGAGTGTGACTCACTGGACATTCTAAAATTGCCAATGCGGCCCCTAGGCATAAAAAGGTTTCCTACTCTTGGCTTAGTGCATAGTTGGCATACCACAGGCCTGGGGACAAAACGTGGCCTATGGCTAGTTCTTATCTGGCCCCTTTTCCAGTTCCTAGCTCTGGTCCGATTTCCTGTCCCCAAGTACTGAAAGAACAAGCTTCAGGGTAAGGGAGCAGAGATGTGCATGCACACAAAGAGAGGGGACAGATCCATGATCTAGACCAGGCCCTTTGGGAGCGGGGATGCAGTGGGGGTAATTGCCCTGGGACTCTCACATGGAGAGGGGCACATCAGCAATAACATTGGTACAGGGTGATGGGAAAAGGAACTGCGGGCAGGGGAAGGGATTCAAATTAACATTCTGCCCCTGGCCTCTGAGTCTGCAAATGGGGTTGCATGGTGCCCTGGAAGATGTACAAATATTTTCATAAAACTATGTTAGTAAACCTATACCTTTTCATATTCCATGTATTCCTCAAGGATTAATGGGGTATGTTATGTCCCACTGGTTCATGTTCACGCGCCCCCCCCCCCCCCTTTTAGTTTTTCAAAATTTTCAGTGAATACTAGAACATTAGTGGGGCACAATTGACCTGCATTCGAATGAATGGGAAAATGAAAACAATATATGCCTAGGGTTCTAGGGTCATATTTGCCTCAAACACAATGTAGAATTTTGTCTGTTTTCATGTGTTGTTTTCTGTATGTACAAAGAAAATTCAGTACAAGTGCATTGGGGGGTCAGTTACACCCCACATGGAAAATTGCAGTTACTAACTTACAACTTCGCTTTATCTTTAGATTCTTAATGCAGCAGTTAACCCTTGCATAGTATGAAGCTTCATTAATGTTTTTTTACTTGCAAGGTTGCGTTGGGGTAAAAATAACCCATTAGACTGAAGGGGTCATTTCAACCCCTCTATTAGTTACTGTGGCAGCTGGCTATTGAAATGCAGATATGCTCTTAATAGCTCCTGATAGCTCAGGCTCTTGAAATGCAGACAAGATATCTGTGTTGGTGAGTTATCACCCATTTGATCTTTGCTTATGAATGATGAGAAGAACATTGGGATGTTAACATTTGTTATCATCAAGCTGTTATCTTGTTTGCATATAAATATGCTGTTCCTGACCCAAGCAAATCTATTCATCTGTTTATTCATTTGTAATGTAATGTTTAATACTTAGTTGAAAATGTTACTTTTACAGTTTCTGTATAACTTATGTAAGCCACCCAGAGTCTTTGGAGAGCGCGCGCGCGCGTGTGTGTGTAAAAATAAATAAATAATGTTCCAAAAATGGCAGGGAGTCAGTTAAAACTAGTACCTTTACTGGTAACAGTGGGGGTTTCTAGTAATCCCATAGGCTTTTCTGTTGGCAATTTCTGTACCATACACAATAAAATTTATTTTTTATGTTAAAATGGAGTCATTTCAAGGTCAATAATATTTATATTTTTCAACTGTGATTTATTTGGAGTGTATCATACCCCGTAAACAGATGAATACAGAAGGGTTTTAGCATGGAGTGGTGTCAAAAAGGCATTGATCTAGACCCTCCTCTTCCTAAGTACATCCCTGAAGCACATCTGCCCCCAACTTCTATGCAACCTTTAGAACCCGTACTAACTTTCAAAGTGACCACCCTGGTTTAACAAAGTCCTTGCTTTGTGTTAGTTTGACTGATTCCTGTCTGGGCTTGGGTGGTTTTGACTAGGGGTCTTTAGATGAGACAACTAATTCGGATTAGAGAAATCTAATGCGCATTTAAGATGAAATTTTCAAGATGTAAAATCAGTTACAGAAACCCCCGACACTGGGGTTTTCTTAAACCGGTTTCACAAACTCGCGAATTTAAATGTGTTTTTAGTGTTTAAACAGTTAATGCAGATTTAAATATTGCTTTAACCTCTATTTCTGCTTGTGAAAACATTAAAAGTGGTTTACTTTAAATGTGGATTAATTCTAAATCCGCAATAATACTCACGTCTAAACATTAAATCCAGATTAAAATAAGAACGGTTTCAATGCCCGATAAACACTAATCCGCAATATTTGGTGCTCATCTGAAAACGTCCTAGGCTAAGGATAGGCACGGGTTGATGAACTGAGTATGTAATTAGCTTCTGCTTTATTTTTATTTATTTATTTATTTTACTTTAAATCATATGTAGCTTCAAAGGAATTGTGGCAGTACTTGTTTGCCCAGATTACTGGGCATGCTGCCACTTCTCTCTGTCAGGGCATCAGCAATTCAAACTGAGCCTGTTGATACCCCAGATTGGGAATTAGTCTCATGGACCGTTTTTCTTTTGCAGGGTTTATGTTTCTGATGGCAGCGTCTCTCTCTCTGCCAAATAGAATTAACTCCTGTGCTGTCAACCGTGCAGCTCCTCGCTGTCTGCTGCCACCCAGATTGGGCACTGCTTTTGATGGATTTGTACTTGGTTCTCTTCTGTCATTTCTGTGAAAGTATGTCCAAAGGGACATAAGGAAACATTGTGGCCCTCATAGATGATTCTACTACACCTTCTCTGTCTGTCTGTTACACGCAGTGTCTGCTGGCTCCCCAGATGGGAGAAGGCTTTAAGGGAAGGCTTACGGCAATTTGCCGCTAGTGCCATCTGTCTCTCTCTCTCTCGGATATGTATGGGAAGCCAAAGTTCCAAACACAAACTACATACTAAAATCTTCATATGGCTGACAGATGCACAGACATTTCCTGCTTTGTGATTGGCTTGTGGGCCAGGTGCTCTGCAGTTTTAGCTGCTGAGATTCTGAGGAGCAGCTTCAGCTTAGCTGCTGAGACTCAAAATCAAAATTTATTTATGGCTTTTGCCAAATTAGTGACATTACAATGTCATGGTAAACAGAATACAGTCATACAGTCGTATCAGACTGTCAGACTTTGAAAAATAAAAACAAAATGCTCAAGTAGCTTAATTCAAAATTCCACTTACAAAAATGCATACTTTCTCATCTTCCAAAGTTATCAATTTATGCATAGTATATCAGATCTAAATATGGTAGTCCCGATGAAGGTTTCCAGAGAGATCCAAGGGAGGCTTCCAAACTAACCCTCTAGAGCCATAAGATTCTCTTGGGGATTCCAGAATACAGGCATCTTCAAAGAGGAGCACTAAGATTTCTCAACATCACCCCATGAGGGCCCTCAAAGTGGCCTCTCCAGAGAATTCAAAATGGCCCACAACAATCCCCAGAGAGGACCACCAAGGTCCCCAAAGTGGCCCACAAGAGTTTTCGCAGTGGCCCACAAGGATTTTCAAAGCAGCCCACAAAGAATTCACCATGGTTCACAGAGATTTTGAAAGTGGCCCACCAGGATCTTCAAAGTGGCCCATTAGGGGTATGTTGAGATTCAGGTCCAATGAAGTAAATTACAGGACCATGAAGACAGTGCAGGACCAGCCTTGGCTTGAGAGCCATACTGAACTCTCTAGTAGCTGCATGAGGTCTCTGAAGCACAGTTGGGTCACTCCTGGTCTAATGGAACAATAAGCAAGTACTGTGGTTCTTACAGATTATGCACCCTTTCTCTGTCACCTTCTGTTAGTTCAAAATGAAATCAAGACGATAAGCAGCATGCAGAGGAAAAGCAGCACAGTAGTTTCTGGTAGTGATGATGGGTAGTGTGGTGTGTGATCATCCATGTTTGTTTGTTTTTATTTACATATATATATAAATAATAATGTATATTAATACATACATATACACACAGATGGAAATATATATAATTAGTAGGGGTGTGAATTCCAGTTCTCCCGAGAACCGATATTGCTGGTATTTAGGTGTATCGGGTTAATCCAATAAATCCGATATTTACCTGTACCGGCTTACCGGATCTTTAACATTGGGCGCTTTACCGTTTTTTTACATTGCGGCCATTGAGATAAATGGCCACAATGTTAAAAAAATGGTAAATGCCCAGTGTTAAAGATCCGCTATGCCGATACCGGTAAATCCGGTACCGGGGAGATCCGATACCGGTAAATCTGGTATCTGGTATTCTCCCCTGTGTCCCACCCCTAATAATTAGTTAATCCTTTTAAAATTGGTAGAAGTCCTAGCAGCACTGATGTGTTTTCTTTTCCTTATAGGCCTTTCAAACTGCCAGAGCCTCACTGTAGTCCTACATCAACCCCCCCAAAATACAATGATAAACACAATTGCTTAGCCTGGGAACAGCTCTACCTCCTATAATCATATTATTATTTAAAGGGAGCATTTAAATGCTCATTGCATTTTTCTCATTGGTGTCAGTGGGGAAAATGCGGTGAACACATGTCCCTGATTATTTACCATGCTGTGCTGACTAGAGTGGAAGCAGGATTTCACCCAAAAAATTTTCCTCACACTTTAAATTGTACATCTTATCTTACCTTGTCTTAAAATTTATATGCCGCCCCCAAAATCATTATGGGTGTCCAATACATGTTTGGAAAAAAGTGGATAGGAGAAGGAGGGTTAGGACAGCTTTGTGATTATTCAGCTAAGCACATGCATCAGTTCCTTTAAGGAGTATTTGTAAGTGTATAAAAAAAATATATATTTCTGATTATTCTTGCTCTCATGAAAACAATGAGTATTTACTTTATCTAACTGCAGTTATTCTGTTTCTTTCTTTAAAGAAGAGAAGCACAATACAGTGAGTTCACAAGCCAGGGGGTTAGTAGGAAAATATGAGGCCTTGAAATTTGGAAGTGTAAAGCAAGCAAAACTGGAGGTCAAATATATCATCTTATTACACCATGGATGCAAAGGAAATCTGAGAGTAATAGGTGGAAAATAGAATATCCAGGATAGAAGCTGCTCTTCTCTTGTCAAACCAGATTTCCCCTGCGATCAGAAATTCGCAAGGAGTTCCAAAGACTGCCTTTGTAATATTTCCTCTAATGAATAAGTCTGGGGAGGACAGAACATACCTTTTCAATCCCATACCTCATTGTGGTCAATGTATCATCAAGATTCCTGATAAAAGATGGAAAGACTCAATTGTTCTCTAAAGCCTTAAAGAGTTCAGTACAAGAGTTTGAACTAAATAAAAGTGTGGAAAATTAGAAGTCTTCTCGGGAGAGGAGATTGCACTGAGTCCTCACTAAGGAATTGTTCAAAATAGGATGTGACCTTGCAGAGTATAAATATTCTCTTTTCCACTGTGCTTTCTGCCTAACATTATTTATTAACTTACAATGTGGCATAGCAGACGTGTAAGGGAACTAAATGTTGGGGGGAGTGGGATGTATTATTCACTATGGAGTTCCCTCTGTATTATGTATTGAATACCTTTTAGACACTTCTAGTGAGATGTCACACAGAATAGTGTGTCTAATACTGAACACCTGGACACCAGGAATACAATTTTGAAGGGATGAAGTACAGTCTTGCTCATGACTCGTGAGGAAGAGGGCATGTCCAGTGTGGCACAAAGGAGTGCCATGTAAAAGGGATAAAGCTGAGGTAAAAAAAATAAACCCCCTTCAAGCCCCCCTCCCCTACTGCCTTGGAAAGATGTATTTTGCTAATATCCAACTACGTGGTAGATATGCAAGACATTTATTCTCCGGACAAAGTAAGAGAGACTATTTTGAAGGAACAATCCTACACCATTGAGGAGATCGAATGAGTGATTTGGTTATGGTTAGTATTTACTTTTACTAACTTCAGTTATTCCATTTTTTTTCTCTACAGAATAAAATATTTGGCTGAAATCTTGGGTAATCCCCAGGAATCTTTCCGTTTGTTGGTATTAAGAGAGACCTGGCATAATTCATAATGAAACTGGCTCGAAATATTTCCCCAGATAGATTTCTGCCTGATATAGAATGCGTATGTTATAAAAGATGAGGCAAAGGTGAATATCTGCCAAGGGCAATAGGAATTTTGTAAGGGACATTCATTCAGTTTCACTGACACATAATCTTTCTCATCAAAGAGGAGTGTTTATGATCACCTGAAAGAAATACATGTCTTTAAGGTGCAGATTCACAAACTTGCTGTCTTGGCCAATGGAACGTTTTAAAAATATGTATTTCATTTTAGAAACATAGAATTGTAGGGTTAGATGGGTCCTCTAGACTCATCTAGTCCAGCCCCTTGCTCC
Source organism: Sphenodon punctatus (assembly GCA_003113815.1). Taxonomy (NCBI): domain Eukaryota; kingdom Metazoa; phylum Chordata; class Lepidosauria; order Sphenodontia; family Sphenodontidae; genus Sphenodon; species Sphenodon punctatus. Next base: position 3,160,375 of record QEPC01001394.1, read on the forward strand.
ATCGCGGACAGAAGCTTGTCTACCCAGACTTTGAAAACATCCAAGGAAGGAGATCCTACAACCTTTCTGGACAACCTATTCCATTATCCAAGAGTTCTTACAAGTTAGGAAGTTTTTTCCTATTATCTAACTGAAATCTACATTGCTGTAGTTTAATACCATTCCCTCTTGTGTCACTTTCTGTGACAGTGGAGAACAAATGTTCATATCCAGCAGTATTCAAATAACTGGGTGCTGTTAAATGAGCAAGGGGATCCATGGCGATTGAGTGGCACAGCTACGGAGCAGCCACACATGTGGAGTGAGTGGGGAGGGAGTCTAACAAGAAGCTCCCAAGGAGGTGGCCACCGTGCTCACACCAGAATGCCTTCACAAGCTTCCACCATCATGGACCAGCCATGCAAACAACTTATACAGGCAGCCGTTCCCCCTCCCCATCCTGTGTCTGGTAACAACTCCCGCCCTCTGCCATGACACACAGCTGTGAACACCATGGAAACATGAATCCGTAGCAGCCAGTAACCTCTCTCTTCTAGCTTCTGGCGGTCCTGGGTGGGATAAGCAGGAAGCTGCTGTCTGAGGTGCTCTCTTCCATGGCGTTGGCTCTTCTCTGGAGCATCACGAGGGGAGTTGTTATGTTTTGAACTGTTGGTGTATTTCGCATGCCTGTCCTTTAAGAGCTCCCGGCAGGGCTGTGGACAGGATTGGGGAGGGGGCCAGGCCGTAGAACGTTTTGCTGGCGTGGGCAGCCATCCCAGTTCATACAGGCTGGGAATGCATGGGCACCCATTGCCATGCACTTCTTTGACTTTTTCGGCAGTGCCCATGAGTGCCCCTGCGTGGATGCTGCATGGCTCATGGGAGTGCGCATCCCCACTGCTCTACCCTCAAATGGGCAGTCAGATGAGTAACCACTGGGTGGTCATGCATGGTAGCATCTCATTTGAAAATACCCACTGTTTCAACTTCTAAAGGCTTCTTGCCAACTGAGTTCTTTCTCTTGATCTTCTAGGTATTGGAAATAGAGAAGATGACTGCATGATGTGCACATTTATCAACTTCTTTAAATAGCTCCTTCACCATCTCTTAGTTACAAGAATGCTCTGCAAACCTCCCTGATAGTATAGACAGGGTGGTACTTTCCCATGACTATGCTTGAAAAAAAAAAGAGACTTCTGAAATTTAAATTTGGGATTGAAACTGAGAGGCAATTTGGCCCTTAATGTGCTAGCTTTGCAAATACCTTCAACAAATGAGGTCTTTTAAATTGCATTAACTGTTCCTGCTATTGTACGCCTAAGAAAAATGGAGATTTCATGGGCACTTAAATCTCCTATCCCTATATAGACATAGGTTCTGTTAAATATATGCTCAATACATGAAACTAAATTGCACTTGGCAAGTAATACCATGTTATCATTCCTATAACAATGATGAATGAAGCCTATGCCATAAGCATAGCTAAAAACATTATATCTCCGTGTCTTGTTGCACAATGCTTGACGCCTTAATCAGACCTTGGAAAACAAAGGGTGTTTAACTCTGGAATCTGAGTGTCTGATGTCATGGAATTATTTCTTTTTAATATTTGCTCTCTTACAACCTTGATAGCCTCCACAATATGTGCTAAGGCTGAGTGATGTATACAGACTATACTGTTACCAGGTTGACAGCTACTATGAAAATGAAAATTACCAAACATTATGGAAACGGGGATTCTTAAGACAGCTACTGTTTGTCAAAATTATTTGTCAAGCAATGAGTCTGCAGAATTCAGGCCCTCACCTTTATTCTGTAAAGTGGCAAAATAACAGAAGGTGAAGCAGCTGGAGGAGGAGGAATAGCAGCAGGAGGGTTCATAAAAGCACCAGTTTGGGGGTGATTTACTCCCCGCACACTGGCTAGAGTCTATTAGCAACAGAGAAGAGGGCTTGAAAAGCAAACATGAGAATGAGAAGAGCGTTGGGAACCATAAAACCAGTACCATATGTGGGGGGGGGGGGTCAGAAATGACAAGTGATAGAGAAATATGCTTTTTTAGTTATCCCCTTGGGTGCCTTTTCTTAGCCGTACCTTTTCTTACCTCGTGTTAGATGATCTTAGTTGGCACCAGTAAGAGTAGGAATGTTTTCAGTTGAATTTGAGCATCATTTGGACTAACGGTTACTGGGACAAGGAAACCTTGATCTCTGGTAATTTATTCCCTCCCCCATCCTGCCAAACAGGTTTTTCCCTTTGTAGCTTGTTGACAGCGGAGCTGAGATTTCCTTGTTTATTTCTGATCCCCCCGCCCCCCCGTTGAGATAAATTAGTCTGTTAATTTATCTTGAAAACTAATCAGACAAAAGAAAAAAATAATCCAGAAAATTAAAAGATTTATAAGACTTGGAGAGTGATTTGTTTGAATAGTTTTCCAATAATGTAGTTGTAGGGGTGTTTTAGAGGTAAGCAAATGCCACAGTCCACACTCCGAGTAGCAGCATCTTATACAGTCTTTGGGTGAAATAAAATGAGACTATAGCCCACCTTAGCCCTCACCAGGTGTGTCCCCACCTGCCCATTTATTAGGTGGCCAGCATGTGGTCACCACCCACCTGCCACTCACAGCAGACTCTAGGGATGCTGCAGGCCTACTGAGTGGGCCAATCAGAACTAATGGGTGCCCAGGTGGCTGCGTCTCATTAATCAGGTTTGCCCACAGCCTCACCTGCATCCAGGTTCGCCAGCACCATCAAGGGAGAGCACAGCATGCTGTGGCCAAGAAGAGGGAGATCAGAGCGCACCCTGGCCAGCTGAGAGGCTGGGGAGAGGTAGTTCATAGCATGTACTGACCGGGGAGATCACAGTGCATCCCGGGGCTGGGGAGATGGAAATCACAGCACGCCCGGACAGCTTTCAGGCAGCCGGCGAGAGGGAGACTGAGGCAGGAGTGCAGGAACCAGCACTGCCCCTACTGACCAGCAGCATTAGATGAGTGACTGTTTCCTCCCCATCTCTTTGCTCTTGTGCGCCACTGAGTACAGGCTGCTGCAAGCACATGAAATATGTTCAGGGGGTTACCCGTTTATTAAGTTGGAAATGCTAAACATGTGAGTGGGGGCTGCACGAATCTAACATGGCCTCCAGTGGGCTAGTGTATCCTTTGATTTCACCCTTTGTTTCAAAGTAAAACACCCAACAAAACATAATAATAAAGCAAAACAAACGTATAGCTTCGTTACTGCTCTGCAGTCAGCACTTCTCTATCCGCTAGCAGATTATTAACTCCTCTCCAGTCTTGCCCATGTGGCCCTTGTGGGTGGAAGGAGAATGTACAAGAGTTAACCCTTTCCCTACCTCTTTCACAGGAACATATAATTCTTCGAATTCCATCCCAGAGCCTTTTACAGTAGTGCTTCATTGACAGTGAATGGAAGAAATTGAGTTTTACTCTCTTAAAATAGCACAGAATGGACCTATATGCCCAAGTGCTGGACAGAGCAAATTGAAAAGTGCAGTACACATGGTTTGTCATTACAGCTGTTGGCGTATGGGACGGCAAGATTTTGCCAGTTCATTTTCCACAGATTAAAATCTCTATTTCTGCAAGAACTTGAAGTTCCAATTTCTTGTCAAAGATCTCTTTATTTTATTTATTTATTTATTTATTTTAAAAATGTATTATCCTGCCCCTCCTGCCTCAGGCAGCTCGGGGCGGCTCACATCATATCAGATATAAAAACACTTAAAACAACTTTAAAAGGAGGTACCAAATACCCACCCCCGCTCACACCACTCAAACCCAAACCCCCACCCATCACCCATGTCCCTCGCCAAACATGTGGCGGAACAGGCAGGTCTTACAACTTCGTCAAAATGAGGGGAGGTCAGGGGTCAGCCGGGCCCCCACCTGCAGGGAGTTCCACAGCTGCGGTGCGGCCACTGAGAATGCCCTCTCCTGTGTGGCCCCCGGAAGACTCAGGGGACCTCGAGCAAGGTGCCCCCAGATGACCGCAGGGCCCGATCCAAAGCCCGGAGGTGAGGCCTTCCCGCAGACATGCAGGGCCTAGTTTGTTTTGGGCTTTATAAGCCAATACCAACACCTTGAATCAGGCCTGGAAAATCACTGGCAGCCAGTGCAGAGAACAGAGTGCTTCCAGCGGTCCAGCCACACCAAAAGCTGGGCCACTGCATTCTGCACCAGCTGCAACTTCCGAGCCGTCACCATGGGTAGCCCCATGTAGAGCTCCTTACAATAGTCCAACCTAGAGGTGATGAAAACATGGATGACAGGGGCCAAGTCAGAGACTGAGACATACGACTGAAGCCATCATACCAGGTGTAGTTGGCGAAAAGCACTCTTCACCATAGCCTCCACCTGGATATCCAGGCAGAGCTGCGTATCGAGGAGCACCTCCAGACTTCGAACCTAGGAAACCAACAAAGGACAGACTTTACAAAGTTCCCTCTTCCTTTGGAATTTTGTGTGAAGTTGTCTTCTTTGGCAGTGTAGAATTATGAAGGCAGAAAAAAAACATAAAACAAAAACCCGAAGTCTAGGCTTGAAACATATTAATGCGCACACACCAAGCAAATGTGACTGGGAGTGGCTACAGGTATGTGCTTTAATTCCGTCACTAGAAGTAGCAAAGGATTTCTCCATGTCTTGCTGATTCCAAATTCCCCATCCTCTGGACTAGCTATTACAAATGGCTATGTAGAGACACCAAAGTGCTAGCAACCAAACGGGGGAAATAGCAGCATTTATATCTTTCTCATACCTATTAGTGGCTCTGGGCCACTGTACTACTGAAACCACTAGATAGCTTTCAGAGGCCAGCAGATTCTCTAATGAGATATACAAACACTGAAGTATGGAGCAATAAATACATTAATCTCCTGCTATTGTTGTCAATCATTTTGGTTTATTTTGTTTTCCCTTCCCTCTGTAAACCTCCTCTTCCACCCTCCCGCCCCCCAAATCTTGAACCTGCTTGGAAAGCTATCACAAAAAACAACTACCTGCAGAGCAAGAGAGGCACTGATAGCCCTTGATGATTATGGGTCTGATCCATTGAAATCAATAGGTTTGTTTTTTAAAAAAAAAGTCCTAATGTGTTAAGGTATGGACATGCACCGCTAGTACATTCAAAATGCCCTTGATATGCCATAAGGGGGAAAACTAGAAGTAAAGTTCCAAAATTGCTTGTTCCTTAATTGCACTTTCCCCCTTTTGGAGACACTTTAGTTCATATTATTATTCCATTTATTGCACCAACTCCTGTTGTGGAGAAAAAAGTGTTACGTAAGGTTTCACGTTACACAGAACTTTAAGCATGTGTACCCTCATCAAAAGAATTAGGATGCTTTTGTTTATTGGACTAGCTTTTGTTTGTGAGGGCATGCAAGTTTGCATGCAACACAGGGCCCTTCCTTAAGTTAGTAAGAAGTCAGAACTAGCTTATATTAAGGAAGCACCCTGTGTGGTCCAAAATCTTGCATATCCCCACCAAGAAAAGTGTAGCCAATGAAAGATAGCATCTGAAGTACTTTGTCTCCATCTGTTACTTCTGGAACCAGCATGGCAACTTCTCTCTCTCTCTCTCTCAACAACTGTCAGGTAAGAGATCATCTGACAGCTTTATTTCCAGCTCTTACATATGGGACCAAAAGGGAAACCACACATTTGCTAGATTTTTTCTTTTTACCTTAACATTTTTAGATTTTTCTTCTGAGTGCCCAGGGTTTTTACTAGGGATGGGGATTTCAGATTAATCCTTAATGGCCTGGAACCCCCACAGCATCGGCAGTACTCCAAGACCCCAAAGAGATGGTGATGAGGCCTGGGGAAATCCAGATCCTTAACTCTGGACTTGGCTCCAGATGCTGTTGGCGCCATTTTGGAAAAGGGCACATATGCACAGAATGGCTGATGGTCATTTTGCATATGGACAGTTATTTTAAAAATTATTTTAAAGGTTTGGAATATGGGAAGAGAAACCGTGTTTAAATCTAAAAATTAAGTTAAAACCGAACTGAGAAAAACGAAACCGGAATTCCTTCCAGTGTCCCACTCCTAGTTTTTACTGCTTAGTTTTGGCATCAATAATGTATCCCTATAGTGCATTTACCCTAAACTACTGATTTGTAGTCTCCAGTGTGTAGCTCAATACTTGAATAGTTTTTCTATGCATTAGTGAAATCCAGCAATTTTCAGAATACTTTTGGGGTCATTTTATGCAGTCCATGATTGTTTTGTGTGTCATAGTTCTTGTATAATTTTTAGCTCTATCTCAATTAAAGTTGTTTTTTTTCTCTCAAGATCCAAAATAAAGTGATGCTTGTTTAGAGGATATTGTTAACTTTACAAGTAAAAAAAAATCTATTTAAATTTTGGAGTGACCTCTAGAAATTCCCCTATCCCCAAATCAAATTAGTCTAAACCATCATTAAAAAGTGTAGAGCTATTTTCATGTTCACTGCAAATGTCTTGTCCGACTTTAAAACTAGGACTGTAGAAAATGTAAGCATACTAAATTTTCTGGAAGAAAGCCAATCTTAAAACTATTACCTTATAGCTGAAGAGGCTACAAAACCAAGCACTTCACTTAAAAGTAATACTCCTTTTATCTATATTGAATTTAGAAAGAAGCTTGAAAGCGGTCTGCATTTACCAATGTGTACCATTTTCATTATGCTGTATTTTAATAATCAATTTGGTGTGATTTAGGAATAAAAGAAGCTTATACGTAAACACCAGTACTAAGGCAGAAAAATAAACACATTTTAATGGAAGGAAATAGAGAGATGAATCCTAACACCTGTGCGCCGTGCAAACAGTGTGCGTGAACCTTGCACACATCCCACAGCGGAAACTGTGTGCACCCTGGCTATCGGGGCTATTGTGCTCATAATGTACACATACACAAACTTGTGCTCACAAGCCATGCTGCTGAGGGTTTGGGATTGGCCCCATAGTCTGTTTACTTAAGGTGTTTGATCGACAGGAGTGACCATAGTTAATAGAACTTTACTGTATTGTGTGAGACTGACACTTCCCTTCGTTTAAAGTTCTGCTTTCTGTTCAAAACAGAATGTTGGTTTCCCTTCATCGTACACAAAGAATTTTTTTTCCAGTTGGAAACAAATGTTACAGGGAACTGTCTCCCCCTCCCGCCAACAAAAATTTCACTTCCAAGGGAAATTTTCCTTCTCACAGTTGAGGGTTAATTAATGATTTCACAACATTTGTAAATTTGCTGGGTCAGCCAATACTCCCCTTAATAGCTAAAAAGTGCATAAAGGAGTTTAGTCCGATAAAAAATAAATGTACAGACCCCTTACACACCACTTTACAAAATGCAGTTTTGTCTGAAGTGGCATTTTTTTCTTTCATCTGTATGGTACTTGTGCTTTTCGACCTAAACTATTTATGGATTACTTTATGTAAAAAAATTGTCATATGCATTCCCGACTGTTGGTATTCAGCTTAGTCATGTTGGAGTCAAACACATAAAGACATTCAAGAGGCCTATACTGTAGAGAGCTATTTCTAGGTCATAACGTTTTATTGTGTACAATCTGAAAATGTGGTGTGGTTGGCAAACCCTACATTGGTTTTTGAAATGACTGTGTTACCAGTATGTTCCAATCAATGAGAACCTCTCAGCCATGAACTTTTATTGATTTGTATTCTCCCGAGTAACATAAATGGCCTTCCTTAAATCTTCCAATTTCACTATCATGTTTTTTTTTTTTGCTGGAAACACTGTTGAAAACAGAATGGCAGGTTTATTTATGCAGCTGTTCTATTGTTATCCAACTCCTCCAAAGCTTGAGACAAAAGCAGGTGTCGGGTGAAGGAGCAATGTTGTAAGATAATTACATTGTTGATTCTACTATTGTGGATCCTAGCACCTCTGTAGTAGTGCCTACTTTCATGGGAAATTGTAGAGCTTATTAAAAATTAAACATTTATTTAAATTCTTTTTTTCTTTTTTCTTTACTTTTTTTTTTTTTTTTTTTTAAAAGTCAGCCCTATTATTACCAGCAGTGCCAGTTTGGCTGAGCTGAGCTAGGAGGTGAGTAGGAGGCATGTATGTAGACTGCCATATGTGTAGAATACCATGCTTGCACTGCAACCTCTGAGGTCAGCCGGGAGTGCCTTCTTGTAGGTACCACCTCCTAACCTTGTTCTTACAAGGGTCCGCAGAAGGACATTCTTGATTTCTGACCCAGTATTGTGGAACCCCCTTCTCCTGGAGATCCATCCGAGCCCAGACCTGAGCATATTCCAGAGGTAGTGTAAAATCTTTCTTTCAGCTAAACATTTGGGTGGTTGCAGACAGCAGTTGGGGTGGGTGGGGTGAAGGTCAGTTTTTATGGGATTTTTATTTAATTGCTACAAGCTGCCCTGAGTGTATTCCCGGAAATGGGCAGAGTATAAATTTAAATAAATAAATGAATTTTCTGGGAGCAAAAACAGCATTCCTGACCAGGTGGCATGGTGAAAGAAAAGGGAGTTCCTGAAAGCATAAAAGGTCCCATGTGCCAGTAAGAAGGACTGCATGAACCTTCAACCCACTGACTTGATTCATAACTGCATTCAGTAGCTGGTCACCTTGTTTGGGGCTGGGAAGGTTGTTTTGGTCAGGGCAAAGATTGGTTAAATGTGTTAGATGGCCACTTTCCCCACAAAGTCTTCACCCTGTATTTGTAGGTTGAGCAACCAAGGATATTTTAAGCTCTATGTTGATGCTTTTTGTTAACACTGTTTAAAATAATGCTTTGTTCTGCTATAGTTAAAACTCTGAAGTTAGGTCCAGCATTTATAAGAAAATGAGGGGGCACCAGAACACAAGCAACATGTTGTAACAGCTTTCACTAAAGTGGCTTCTGTGCATTGTTTTGCCTTCCAGATTGAACGAGGTGGCTGGCCTACTGGGATGCTGGGGGTGTCATCATTCTGAAGGGGAGCCTCTGTCTCTCTCTCTCCAGGTGTTAACAAACACTGATGGTGGCACGCTATGGTCTGCTTTGTCCTGCGGGCCACCGTCATGTTAAGTGGCATCCAGATGTTTGCCCCAGAGTTTCCCTAGGCATGGTGGCAGCTGACTGTTTCCGGAGTCACAGCCCAGGCTAGCCGTTACTGTGCTTGGAAAAGACCTGCCTGACCGGGCTACAGAAGACTATCATGTAGTAGCCCACTGTTCTCTGCCTAGTCTGTAGTGGCCTGCGTGACCTGCCTGTCATAGGGAGGAGGCGTGGGGCATAGGGTGCAGTGTGGGGCTGGGTGGCCAAACATTTGTATGGTACACCTCCTACCCCCTCAGGGCTGGCCATGTGATTTTTTTGTTCTGCTGTTGTCCCTGATCCTGACCAGGGTGCAAGCAGCAACCCACTATCTGGATCGTGATGGCGGTTTGCCACCATCATGTATGTTTTCACCCTCTCTCTCAGTAATGGTTCTAATCATTTTTGCCGCTTTTCTGCATCTGAGCTGACAGAAGGAGTGAACTTTACTGTACCTGTGCCATGAGGACAACAGGCTTTTTGATGCCCTCACAGAGATGCAGCACAGGGAAGGGTTTAGAGGCAGGGCTGGCACAGAGAGGTTTGTCTTTTGTAGAGGAACTCAGCTAATTGGGTGGCCAAATTGGCCTATGCCTCCATGCCAATGTGAGAATGAGAGCCCCCAGTGAAACTAAAAAGCAATTCTGTATAAAATTTTACTTTTAAAATGTGCATTTGCTTCCCTTCAATTTAATTACGAATTGTGGCAAAACACAACTCCTCCTTCCTCTCTTTGCCCCTTAGACTAACTACGAAAGTGACCAGTCATTTGGGCCCCTGTTTCCTTTTTGCTATTTCCAGCACGTTGGTGTCTAGTGTCTTTAGGTCCCTTCTACCCCACTCTGTTAGACTTTTTAGCAGTTCAATTACGAATGTGTAATTTTGAGAGCAGTAATATCTGCATATGAATAAGAAAAATGAAGATTTCAATTTATTAGTGTCACAGGTGACCAGCCTTCTAAATCCATCTCAGTAAAAAATGTACATCTCATTGGCTTTTGCTACTTGAGAAAAAAGAACCCTACATTTACATTAATGGTGAATGAATCATGTCCATATCAGCTGCATCTTATTAGCTCAGTATGCTCAACTACCAAAGTCACAAATCTCACTAAGCATCATAGCACAGACAACATTCTTATTTTTGTGTTTAGTTTTGTTAACTTTTTGTTTTTGTGTTTCACTGCTTTTGGCCTTTTAGATTGTATTTTAAAACTGAAAACAATTTGTTTCTAGAAATAGCATTTTTACCAGCAACTTATTCTAACTGGGGCGAAAAAAATTAAAGGAAAAAAGAATTTTGCTCATTTTTTCCAGCAAACATTTCCAGATAATTTAGATTCTTTCTGCATTCATTAGGCACTGGAACATACACAGCCAGGTGCTTCATGACCTTATTGCTGATTCAGTAATGGAAATATTTTTTCTGTCAGATTTTAAGTACCAAATCTGTACAGTGCCTATTAAGTGACATATATGTAGTTAAATGTAGCATGTTGAGATGGACTACAGAAAGTCTATTGACAACAGATGAAAGAAGAAATTTGGGAAACTAAGGCAATCAATTCATTGATCAGTAGGGCAGATGCTACTGTGTTAACACATTATCTTCCCTGCCAGCACAATGTGTGGTGTGATTTCACATCTTTTTCGCACTAGCATGTGATTACCAGAAGTGATTGTCTCTGTGGGCAATCCTGGGAGGTGGACATACTGCTCCTATACTATCAAGAATTAGGGGGTTTGGGTGCGGGAGGGAGGGGGTGTTGGTTTTTAAAAGTGCTGAATTCTCGAATGTGAGTAGAACAGAAGTCCAGTTTATAATGCAGTTCTCAGTTCTGATCTAAGTAATAATCCTGGCCATCCCTCATGTCTGTGATGCGAGTGACAGGAATATTTTAACAAATTCAATGAAACTTTCATGTTAAGCTCACAGCCAACTTAAAAACAAACAAAAAACCCAACATCTTTTGTCTTTCTCCATGCAGAAGTGGGAGTATTGCCATCAAAGTCAAAAGGTGTTCTCAGACAAGACACTCTCCACCCACTTCCCACTCACCACCCACCCACTATACATGTTGCAGGGCTGCAGTGTTGCCCCATGAGTGCCCGTAACATGTATAGTGGGTGGGTGGTGGGTGGAAAGTGTCTTGTGTGAAAATGCCCCATGTTACAGGGCAACACTACAGCCCTGCAACATGTATAGTGGGTAGTGGGTGGAGAGTGTCTTGTCTGAAAATGCTCAAAGGCTGCAGGATTTCACCCAATAATTATCTCAGCTTGAGTAGATTACATTTACTGCTTGTTGATTCAGTAAGCCATATATGGATCATTAGACTTCTCCTATGTTTCCACTGCACCCAGAAAATTTGAGGAAGAAACTCATGCCATAAATACTGATAGAGGATGTGTGGCCTCGATATTAGAGAGAGAGAAAAATACACAAATGCAGTTGTGTTGCTATTCACATCTTATATTTGGTCTCTTTTGTTACAGAAGTCTGCCCAAGCCTCTTCCTTGAAAGGAGTTGGAACCAGCACTCCTAGTGAATATTTGATGAATTCATCAAATTGGGTCCAACCAAGTTTGTAGCAAAGTATGTAGTAGCACCAGCAAAAGGGGTCCAGGTGCACATAAGTAAAGAGGATAGTGCTCCAATCGGGAACTAAAAGATACTGGTGCAACTGGGGGGAAAGGATAGCGTATAGCACCAATCAGGTTCAAGCACCAAAGAGAACTATGTATTTAAGGACTCAGCTAGCAGTCAGAAGGGGGAAGACAGAAGAAGAAGGATCTCTGGAACTGGGCTCTCCAGTGAGGCCACAACCTAGAGGTCCACACGGAGGGAGGCTTCAGGGCTACTGGAAATGTAGCCCCACCAGGAACCCAGGACCCCAAGAAGGCAGACATCACTCACAGAGGACACAGTCTACTTGGGACTTGCAGCTGGGGATTTTCCTTAGAAGACCCCTGGGGGGCGGTTTCAAAGACTGTATAAGGATTAGGATGGGACATCCACACAATTAGATTATGGCCCTTTTTACATAAGATGGACCCACACATGCACACATGGGTCCACTACATGTGCATGCGTGAGTGTTGCCCATGTAAACACTGTGGCGGGGGGAGGGCGTGTGTGCACGCTCCTGCAATCTACCCATCTCTACCCACCTCTTCCCATCGTCCATGCACAGAGCAATTGGCCAAAACGGTGATGCTCCATGGATGGAGATGAGGTGTGTGTGTCCGTGTATGCACATACTTACATGCTGCCCCCACACCAGCGCGCGCACCCATCCCCTCCACAGCCACGACCCATTTAAAAAAGGTTCTATGTTCCATTACACCCATGATGGAATAAGCTGACTGTAGGAGAGGTGGAGGCCAGAGTCAGTGGCCCTTTTCACGTGAGATGCCCACGCAGATCTGCTGCATGGGCATGGGGGGGCACCCATGTGACCGCTGCCACCAGTGGGTGGGGGTGCGTGTATGCGTGCACACTCACATGCTCCACCCATCACCCACGCACGAAGCAACCAGCGACTCCGGTTGATTTAAAGCCCTTCACGGCCTGGGCCCTGCTTATCTGTGGGACCGCCTCACTCCCCATGTCCCCTTGCGACCCCTGAGATCGTCCAGGGGAGCCTTTTTGGAGGTTTCCTGGGCAAGGTGGGTGGCCACAGATTTTAGATCTTTTTCGGTGGCTGCCCCTGTGCTGTGGAACTCGCTCGCGGAGGAGGCTCGGTTGGCCCCCACTCTCCTGTTGTTTCAACGTCTATGTAAGACCTGGCTGTTCCGCCAGACATTTGGTGAGGGGGAGGGGTTGGGGGGGAGGGAGTGTTTTATTGTCTTGTTTTTTTCCCTGCATAATATGGAATTTTTAATTGTTTTAAATGCTTTATTGTTTTATTGTTTTTATAGTTGTTGTTCGCCGCCCTGGGCTGCCCTGTGGGCAGGAGGGGCAGGATACAAATTTTGTATAAATAAATAAATAAATAAAATTATATGTTGGGGGTGCAGTTTAGTTTAATTTGTTCAGTTTAATTTCAGTTGTCGTATTTTTTTTATTAATGAATAAAAAAAGAAAAATGTATAGATAGGTCTGATATTTTATAAAGTTGCCTTACCATACAATTTACTGTCATGTTAACGTTTGAGTATAATTTGTAATGCCACCTTAACAAGTTTCTTAAACCAAAGGATTTTTTGTCTAGGTAATTAATAATTAATAGTTTGTATAAGCCTCCTGCCTCAGGAGGCATTTTCAGACAAGACACTACCCACCCACCTACCTCCCACTATGCATGTTATAGGGAAACACTGCCACCCTGAAACATGTATAGTGAGTGGAGAATGTCTTGTCTGAAAACACCCATAGACAAAGGAGGGATGCCAAGGGAGAGGAGAACATAGGAAGAGTCAGGAGAAGTTCAAAGTGTGTATGCTTAGCTCAGAGGGGGAGAACGGGGACCTTGAGTAGAGGGAGCAGTCTGTGATGAGGAGGAGCTAGGGAAAGCCTGATTGAAGAGGTAAGTTTGACAACACTATGATGCTGCTGCCTCAAGCACAACTTTATCCCTTTAACTCTTAAAGAAGTAGTACTGGGCTCTTTGATTTTGGAAGTGTTGAAGATTTCTGCAGAAGCTGAACATTCACTGAACATAGCCTATTGCTGTAGGAGGAACAAAGAGGTTTAAGAACAGAGGGTTTGTTCAGGTGGAATTTGGAATTCATCTTGGGAGCTATTTCCAGATGAAGCCTTAGAAGCTCCATTCTGGAAAGAAATGAGACCATGGCAGCCAAGTTCAGGCTGTCGTCTTATTGAGATCCAAAAGTCTCACTTCTAACAGCAGTTGGAGTCATAACACCTTCTAGTGTGTCAGACCATTTCTGTACTAAAGGAGAACAAGATTTTTCCTACCTCGCCTAGCTTGTTTAATGTTAGACTTTTGCGGGAACCTACAACTTTACTCGGTATGAAAGCACACAAATTATTTTATGGAGTTCTTAACAGTGAGTAGATCATGTACCAGAGATAATAGCACCCAGCTACTCAGTGTTCTGTACTTGTTCTGCATGATACTAAGGAAAGGGGCTTAGGGACCAAATATAACTGACAGGTGAAATGTATTACTTCCACACAAGCACATATTCAGTCTCAAATATATATTGCAGATTCCAATAGCAGGAAGTAGTCATCCCGTACAGTAGTCATATTGCAGGAGTGGTCATCAAGATCTAACGGTGGGACTGAAACGAGAATGCAAACCATTCTCATAGACCCGGCAAGTTTTTGCACAATCTCACTATGATTTTCGAGAATCTCGTGAGATTCTTAAAAATCCACACAATGCACTGCGCATGTGTGGCCCACTGGCAGCCATTTTTCACATGCACAGAATGGTTTTGAGTTTCTTGAAAATCTTGTGAGATTCTTGACAACCCCGAAACGCTGTGCACATGTGCAAAATTGCCACTGCGGCCATTCTCCACATGCATAACCCCTGGCAGCCAGTTTGTGCATGCGTAGAATGCTTTGGAGGATGTTTTTATGATGCTTGACAATCTCACTAAGAATGGTGGCAAGAACGCCTATTATTGTGAGATTCTCGATCCAAAGAATCTCTCCGAGAAGCCCATTCTCAGCAAGATTCCTGAAGGAGTCGAAGTCTCATTTCACCCTAGTTACGGTGATTATTACATTGTCTAGGGATAATTTGTCCCAAATGTAAGAGATGGAGACAGGATAGTTCAGATGGTAACTTCTATTGTGCCAACTTCTTTTGATGAGTGCATGCAAGCTTTTGGGCCACACAGGTGCCCTTCCACAGGCATCGCCTCTTGCCAACTACTACTTCATTCTCTCTAATAACTTTTAATGGAGTCACTGCTGCCTTCTGAGCTGTTGAGGTGGGTTTTGACTGTATGAAAGGGGAAATTAGCATGATGCTTTCCTAAAGGGAGGTAATTAGAATCTTAGAGTCATAGAAACTTAGAGTTGGATCTTGAGGTCATCTAGTCTGGCCGATCCGGTGAAATGTAGCCAGGCCTCATCTCCACCCATTCACAGAGTTTGAATTCTGCTGTTTGGGGGAATGGAGGCATACCATAGATATGGCTTTTCAAAATTCTGTGCTGCCTAGCCAGGATCTATGACAATGCTTCTCAAATTTTGCCTGCATGATCTTATTTTGAGCTTTCAGTGTTATTCCAGGACCCCAGACCCCAACAGACACCTGCAAAGTATATCAGATATCATTGTGATCATGACCCTATACAAACGGTGTGACTTCACTTGGGGTCATAATCCACATGTTGAGAACCTCTGAACTGTGCTTTTAGTCTGACTGCTTTCCGTTCAATTAAATAAGGAAAAGCAGTAGTTCTTTCTTAATAGCTGATAGGCCTTATTGTGAGTGACAGATAATACATTAATAGAGTAACTGCTTGGAGATATTATGGAAATTACATCATATAATTAAGCATTAATAAGAAAAACAAGAGTATTGCACCTCATGTGGTTATTAATATGTAAAACGATTATTAAGAAGCATGTGTTCCTGAATATGTCAACATCCTAACTGAACATTAAAGTGATACTGAATATTCCTGATAGCACATTAATGCGTGCAAAAATCTAGAGTTGAAAATCAGATTGCCTGCTTTAGCGGTTATTGCGTAGCTTATTGGATTCCAAGACATCTGATTTATTCTTTCTACAAACTATTGTAATAAAACAAAGGTAGAGAGCTCCTTGAGATTATCATCACTTAACCTTGTATGACTGTTAGATGGTATTGTGTTCATTTTGAGCACTGTAGGAATGCGAGTAAAACAACATGACATTTTAAATTATGGATGTAGATGTATCCTGAAATTCGGAAAAGGTAAACCATCAAAATCCTGTTGAACAATAAGGTCATCTATTTCTATTATCTTTTTTTGGTAAGATCAAAATAAAAACGCTACCAACCCATGTTAGTATTATGGAAGCAGTGTAAACTTCAAATCATTGGGTCTGTTTATCTAACTGTATGAGAGGAGAGAGACAGAAAAGGGCTTTTTGCAAGTAGCACAAACTAAACCTGTTTCTGTGTGCTTTGAAATTTAGGAGTCTTATGTTAAAAGGGCATTAAAATCAAGCACCACTTCGCAATCCACACTTCCTAAATTCCATGATCTTTTTGTACCTACTCGTCTGATGTTAAGTACATGATCCTCCTGTGCTAACCTCCACTCTGCCTTCTTTCCTCAGTCCTGCCCCATAGTAGCTCTTCTCCTATACTCCAGTCAGAATTTTGTATCCACTTTTAACTTATTTGTATTGCATATTGTATTTATTAATATATAGAAAAACTACATTAAAAGAATGTTATTTAGTCAAACATTCAAAATGAAGAAATGCCAGTTTTACAATTGCCCAGTGAATCATCATTCTTCCGTCTTGTGCGTGCATACTATGCACTTCATGAGACACAACAAGGTGTGATCTTCTAATTAAAAGACTTAAATTAAGTTAGAAGTTCCTGATCTGTTTTTCTGTGACCACATTTTGAGATTCCAATGTAGTCCCATGACCCAAACAGCAACAAAGACATGAAAAATATATGAAACAACTATCAGTCTTTTGACCCCATCCGCAGTTGGTACGTGACTTCTCTTGAGGTCCTGGCCCATAATTTGGGAACCTCTGAATAACGGTTGTCAAATCTGTTTTTTCCTATAATTCCACAGTTCTATAGTATAGAAAACATCTAGACTAGTACCACTGTGATCTGGTTTTGTAAATGAATACAAATGCAAATGAAGTCATGGGAGTGGCAATAATTATAAACCTCTTGTATGTGAGATGAGAGAAAATGTGGGCAATTATTATGATACAGTTTTTCGTCTGTTTCAGTTAATAATGCAATACCATACTTCCACTAAACTTAGAATAAACAACATTTGATAAATGTGGATAATAGACTGATTCTAATGCCTCAGAGTAGGAAAGGTCACTTGTATTGATTCAGTATTAATCCAGCATACTTTAGTTATATCGTAGTTTACTTGATACTAGAAAAAGACCAATAAAAAGCAGCCTCTGTATTATCTACCACAGGGAATTTTAGTGTGAGCCACAATGAGCCAGGAAAGGTCTCTCAAGCTACCCATGTCAATGCATTTGCTGAAATTACACTTTGCACTACACAGCAACTTAGGTTGATTCCTTCATTTGACCTTTATCTGCCAAATGACCTTGTTGTCGTTTGTGGATAATGATACTCAAACATATCATCTGCTTGATATTCTTCCACCATAACCTAGCTGTCATTTTGTGCTAGTCTTCCATAAATTACCTCAGAAAAAACAAACCACTCAATAACAAAGAATAGACTGTGAGAGTGCTCCTTTGACGTATGATTTGTGGTGATGGGGATCCCACGTGGCTCGGAAGACAGATATTGAACATGTCAGCATTGTGTCAGGTATCAGTCCTGAAATTATCAGGTAATCTCCCACTCTCTAGGAGCTACATTGTTTTGCCAGCATGCTGGGACGTCATGCTGGAGTAAATACAAAATTTCAGATTTGTCTCTCCAAAGTTTGGTGTCCTAAATAACAGTATGGTTGTGTGAACTTTATTTTTATGCCCTTTTGTCTATTTTAAGCAGAAATATTTAATACACTATACAGCAAGCAGACTTTCCTGTTTGAGACTAATTAAGCTTGACAGTTTTATATCTTGAATTGTTTGTATATTTTCCCAGGATAATTGCTTTTGTTTTGCCATCTATCCTTAGTAAACATTTATGTACTTGTTTATGGTAATTAATATCTCTCAATTTCACTGCACCATTAAATGGAGGTGCAGTAGAATTATTAAGGGTCTAAGAAGATTTAAAGACGATAGCATGGAGGCAATGTTGTACTTTATTAATCCAATTTAGTGGACTTGTAACTGTCCAATGTTTAGTTATTTTTCTAATCTAACAAGAATTTATTTTCTTGGTCATAAACCATTGACTCAACTGAGAGACTTAGTTTAAATGAAATATTTTTCTAATAGCTCAACTTCAGATTTTGTTTCCCTTCAGTTATTTCCTTTCACTTACTAAAGCACATTTACAGTTCTGAGGTACCTCACAAATTTACCTTATTTTCTTCTTGAATTCTTCTTGATTTTTTCTTTTTCTTTCCACTTCATCAGACAGGGAAGGACAGTGGGGAAGAAGGCTGTATGGGCAGCAAGTTTATCTTATTATTATTCAAGGACTATATCATATGGAGGATACTAGTGTGGGGTCCCACTTTTGAGAGAATATTTCTGTCCTTTGGGAGTCAGCTGTTCTGCTTTTTGTGGAAGTAATTTTGCAAAGAGGTTTGATTGTCCTTGTTTATCCTGATGCTCAGTTGTGCATGAAGAACTGCATCTCTGGCTGAAATTCAGAAACAAAGAGCAACGGGTAGCTAAGAAAGTTAAAGAAACTGTTCTAGCAATCATAATTACCTGTCAAGATGACTAGTATTCATGACACCTTTCCAGTGAAGAGAATTCCTCAGGTTCAAGAATGCCTTTGTTATCTATGTAGCCAGGGTGGTGAAAATGATACGTGTAATTCCCAAACTTGACCAAGTGGCATATAGGAGCACAGGGATCAATAGAACTTTATCAGAGCTCATAAGGGAATGCCCTGTAGTTTCTGGTGGTCTAACCCTAAACCTGCCCCCCCCCCCCCCCCCNCCAAGTATTCTGTGAATTCATGTAGCTTACATCATTCAGGAATCTTCCAAGGGGAAAAAAAGTCAAAGTAGGGAAGACTTAAAGCAAATCTTGATATTTCTTTTAAGGCTTTTTATATAAACTTAGTTTGGAAATAGGCTAATCTAATGAGCTATGCAGATCCATTCAAACTAGCTCTATTTGAAAATTGTCACAACTGTGCTATTGCATTAGCATTAAATGTGATTAGAATTTATTCACTGTGCCAGAAACAATTCTCATAGCATGAATTTTCAATACCTTTGGAATATGTTGTTTTCTCCAATGTCTGTAGAAGAGAATCAGCCTCCTCTCTTCTGTAATATGTGGTTAAGTTACAATAAAAACTGTGTTCTTCATTTTTTAAAAAAAGTATAGCCATAAGACTTCAGATGTACAAATTGAGGTCATGGATAATTATAGTGTTGGGTTTTTGTGCTGTGTATGTATATAAGAATGGCATACAATAGAAATTGTATTCAGTGAAAGATAACCAAAGTTAACTTTCGTACTTTGCTATAATCAGGCGTTTACCCTAGATGATCAAAACACTTAAAATACAGCAGATGGAAAGACCAGCCCAATTCAATTCAATATAGGTTCTGTTACTGTTTTCAAAAGAGCCAGGATTTCACTTGCTATTTTTTTTAAGTGAGAAAATTATGGGGTGCAAGCATTGTGGGAATTTTTTCATTCAGATGAGAGAGTTAATACTCTTTAATCAGGGGATTCTCATAATCTGATGGTTGCCCATTATTTTGTTGAATGTGTATGTAAATAACTAAATAATTACTTCTAACAAAATGTCTCCAGATGAAAGATCTCAAAATCTTTGGGAATTAAAAAAATTCTCCACTTTCTTTAAAATATCTACACTTGGCAGATGGGAAGAATTTAAAGAGTTTGGTTTGCTTTGTGTATGGACAGCAATAGAATTACTGTTGAGTTTAAATATTTTTAATTAAAATTGTAAGTTTTATTTTTTCAGCATTAGCATGTCATTTTAAAGCTGAAATATACTTATATAATGGCGAAAACAGCCAATACAACCAGATCTGAGCAGTTTTTATGATTCACCTCTTGGATTTATTCAGCTTTCTTAGGGTAATTTCAGATGTTATGCACTCCCGGGTCATCACAGTGGATTCCCAACCGTGGCGAGCCAGCCAACCCCCTCCCGTGGTCCAGGACAGCCCCGAACAGATGTGACGGGAGCGGGACCACGGCAAGGAAATTGACAGCTGGACCATGACACAGGGCAGTGCAACAGACATTATGCTGATTCCGGACCATGGTTAGAACACCCAGAAGCCACCGGGGCGGGAGGCAGCCATGGCTGACCGAGGGAAAATGAAGCCAAAAGCGCCAAAAGGCAATGCCCAAAAAGGGAAATGGGAAGGGAGGAGGAGGAGGGAGAAGAACTGCTGAGATGGCACACACAACAGGGACAGGGAAGCCAAGGACACAGCAGGACACAAAGCACACACACACGGCCGGGCACAAACACACCCAAACGGGAACAGAAGGAAGGAGGGAGCACACCGGGGCACACAGGGAAACAACAACACGGGACAGGGAATGGACAGACACGCAGGAAGGGACATGCACACTAGGCAACGTGCACAGCCAGGAGCAGCAGCACGTAGGGGGGGCAGGGGGACAGCACCCCGGGAAGGTCAACACACACAGCACCACGGACACGGGGGTGGTGGGAGCTATGAACCACGGGAGGGGAGGGGACTGGCCTGGGAACCGGACGGGACATGGGGAAAGGCACCCAGAACCCCACTGACAGATCAGGCGGCACAGGCCACGGAAGGTCAACACACACAGCACCACGGACACGGGGGTGGTGGGAGCTATGAACCACGGGAGGGGAGGGGACTGGCCTGGGAACCGGCCGGGACATGGGGAAAGGCACCCAGAACCCCACTGACAGATCAGGCGGCACAGGCCACCCAACAGCAACACAGGCAGCCCAAGGCACGGGGGTCCCCATGGGGACAGCAAGGTCACGGGGAGGGCGACCAAACAGATGCACACACACACCCCCCAGAGGAAGCTGGGAGGCACTGTCCAGTGGCCCCAAGTCCCGCACAGTCACGGAGGCACCCAGGGGGTGGGGGGGCGGGCATGTACACAGGTGACCGGGCAGCCGTGCAAGGGAGGACCACACCACAGGGAGTGTTACCAACAGGACTACCGATTAATTATTTTGGAGGCTCAATTTATGTTTAGAATGTTTGAGATTTTATTTCTGTATTATTAATGGGTTCCCCTGTTGGACAAAAACTAATTTAATTCAGAGACATTGAATGAATCAGATTTATTTGGATATTCAGATGTTTTATTGAAGGTGAGCATCAGATATAGTCCCCAAGACTATTCAACGATTACATAAGCAAATATGAAAAGCACAGAGAGACACACTAGAAAAACATACAGTCTCAATAGCAAAGATCTCTCATACAACTGCTCAAAATATTCATGTATATTGTCTGGTACTACTCCGTAAATTATGCTTGGTTTTCTCTGCATTTCTACTTAAACTAAGATATATTTACCCTCCATTCAGCAAGACCAGCTTCTGAAGTGGATATGGGAAGTAGACAAGGTTGAATCCGGTCCAGACAAGATTTTAATTTAATTTAATTTCATTTTTTATTTGTATCCCGCATTCTCTTGCCTCCGGCAACTCGAGGCGACTTACAAAAATGAAAAACAAATAAATACAGTAAGGTCCACAATAGACCACAAGCAATAATGGTCTACAATCAGACCAATACAAAACAAACCCCCCAAACTAATACAAATTTATCCAAAACAATCCAACCAACCACTAAACAATCTACCCTTCATACTAATTAATACAAATCTTAACATTTCCATAATCTATCACATCTAAAGTAATCATACATATTCTATAACAGAATAATAATCTCATCTTCCCCTAACCCACTTCCATCCCCCTTCCTCCTGCTGCCACCAGATAGGGAGGGAGACACTTTCTTCTGATTTAGCCACCATACCTTCTGCTCTCACCAGGAGGAGGGGGAACCCCTTACCATACTCTCCTTACCAAAACAAAATACCTCAATTATATAATACAGCAAAATACAGCAGAGCAACAAAACCAACAACCTCCCCGGAGCTTCCCCCTTCTTATCCCATTAATTAACACATATCAAAACTTCATCCTTCCACCTCCTTCTCACCCCCCACCCTGCTTCCACCAGTGGGGGACCTCCCTCTTCCCCTCCTGCTCTCAACAGGAGGGTACATCCTTCTGCTAACCAATTCTCTCTGCCACCAAACCATAATAAATATTGTTGTTACCCCCGGGGCCCATTGGAAGTATAGAGAGAAGATGGAAGTATAGAGAGAAAAGAAAGAGAAGTAGAGAAAAAGTGTAGAGAAAAAGTCCATTCTCCTCCCATATCCACCCAGGATATTACCTGTTCCAATAATAAAACCTTAATTCTCAAATCAAATCAAAAACCTAAAACTCTACTAACGTAAATGGAAAGTTACCTAAACATTACTAAAACCTGCGGTGTACTGGTTTTTAACAAAACCATACAATTTTTGGATATCAAAGTTTGACGTCTCCAGATCATCCATCCTGTTTATCACTAAAGTAGAGGCCAGTTAAGCCAAGTTCCCTAAAATCCTGCAACAACCAACCTCCACCCTATGTTCCAATGTCCCGGAGAGCCAGGAGAGGTCACAGGCAGCAGGAACCAGCCAAAGGGGAGGGGGGGAGGCACAGAGAGGAACACCACAGGCAGCGAAGGACAGGGGGTGCCTATGGAGGGGGCACAGCAACACAGGCGAGTGGAACGGAGGCAACAGAGCCAGACAGAACAGCTGCGAGGCCAGAACGGCAAGGAGCGAGCGGCCAGTGCCCCGAACCAGCAGGGAGGTGCAGGGAGCACACAGGGGCTGTCATCCATGACACCAAAGACACAGCGGGCCTCACATTCAGCTGCACGGGGTCACGAAGGTGGCTGGGATGGGTTGCTCCCATCGCTGACTATTCCTTGCCGTGTTGGTCCGGACTATTTCCTCAGCCAGATCCTTCCTCCGGCGCCGTACCCATGCCCTGTGCTCCTGCTGCCTATTGCCCTGTTTGGGAAATGATTGGTGATGGTTACTCAGACTTGGTCACATACCACCTGTCCCGGAGCTGTGCTGGGTGTGGCCATGGTGCCCCCCTGGTGCATGGGCAGCCTTGGTCCTCCCCCTGGGGGCCCCCCTGTGCCTTGCCTGTCCCCCCATCCCACACCACAGGGTATGCCGTACCAGGGTGGGGTGGGTCGGTGCCACCCCCAGATGGCCGTGCCCTTGGTGCACCCCCATTTGGTGACCCTCCTGCCCTGGGTGCTCACCTTGCTCCACCTGCTGCGGCTGCTGTGTCTGTTCCCCAAGTTACCGCTCACCTGACTGACCCGTGTGCCAGGGCAGGTGTGCACCTGTTGGGGAATGGAGGGAGTGGTGCATTATCTTTGCATGGTCCAGGTCCCCCTCCCACCATTGCCTATGCTCGCTGGCACCGGGGGCCAGTGCCCCCTGATCAGCTGTGCCTGTCCCCCCTGTTGTGTGCCTGGGTGGGGCCCCTGCACCCCCCTTCCCACATTCCCTAGTTCCTGGGGGCCGTGGGGATGGACCTGCACCCTGTGGGGGACCCCAAGCCCTGGGCGCACCCCCTATGGCCCGTGTGCCCTCCCAGCCATTTGCATATCCTCTATGTCTGTCTCAGAGTCCTCCGAGGCTGGGTCCTCCATGGGGCTATGTTCCCCTTGGGTCCACTGGCTCAGGGTGACCAGTGTGCCGGCCTTGGATCCGCCCGAGTCCATCTGCGTCCATGGGCTCCCGGTGCTGCTTCGTGAGGGGGGCCTGCTGCTCCCCGAGGTGTTCCTCGGGAGGGACTGGGTCCCCATGGTCGGTTCCTGCTTGCGGGACTGGTGGAGGTACATCAGCCCGTTCCCTGCCCTGGACCATGGTGCTCCCCACCATGGAGCCCTTCATGTGTAGAATGCAGTCCAGGGCATTATAGCAGGGGGCGGTCCGTGCTCTGTGTCCGGACCGCCGGTTGTTGTCCTTGATGGCCTTGTACCCCCTCTCGAGATCCTTGACCTTAGAACGGCATTGGGCCATGGTCCTTTGGTGCCCCGCCGCCTCCAGGTCCTGCATGATCTCCGTGAACACATGTTTGTTCCTCTGGTTCACGGTGAGTTCCACCTAGTGCTCCAGGGACCCCCAGATCCTTATGAAGTCCTGGGTCTCCTTGTGCCCCCATTGTCCCCCTCCCGCATGTGCCCTCCTCGTGCGGTTCCTCTGCCACCACCTTCGATTCCCCTCCGTCGGTTTCTTCTGGGGGTTCCGGCTCCTGGGCCCATTTTCAGGTCTATGGGTCGTAGGGGTGTGTGTGTTACTGGGCTCGGTCCTTACAAACACAGTCTTCCCCCCTGCCCCCCTCCTGCAAGGAACCCCCCATTTGTGCCTCTCTGCCACTGTGCAGGCCCCCCCTCACTCTCCTTACCCATTTCCGGGGTGCCTCTGCCCCCTGGCCGGTTGTCCCCTCAGGGGCAGAAAGCTCCGGCTGCTGATGCTGCTTCTCCCCCCTTCCTCCTCCCGCCTCTTCGTCCCTCTCGTCCTCCTACACCCTGCCTCGCTCGTCCTCCGCTCTCCTCTCCCTTCCATCTTGCTCCATCCCGCCACGTTCCCCTGCTGTTGTGCACCCTTTAAATCTCCCTCCCTGGTCTGTGTGTTGCTCATTGCCTGGCAGCGACGTTGCGTACTCTCACCACGGCTGGGGATCATTTTTTATGATTCCGCCTGGTGGTTGGCGTTCAGTCGTTACGTTTGGCAGTTTCCTGGTGGGAATTGCTTTCATCACGGTTCCAGGGATGATCCCGTCCCGACCTCCGGAACCGTGGTTGGCTTTGGCCCCTACGGGTGATTGACCATGGTGAACATCTGGATGCCGCTGATCAGGTGTTCACAGCTGTTTGGCCATGCCACGGGATTGTCCATGGTTCACTGTGGTTGACCATGGTATCGTTACGTCTGAAATTACCCTTAATTAAAATTTGACCCATTCAATTCTTTGACTCATTTGTTGCTGCACATGTTTACTTTTTATTAGCATTTGGATAATTGTTAATCTCATAATTAACAGTTATCATCAATATGTAAGTATCCAGCAGTGATGAAAATGCTGGAAATGCCAGGTGTAAAATAATAATTATCAGCAATCATAAAAGCAAGCAAGTTAGACTACGGTTTATTTGAAAAGTGTCCCAAGCTTGAAATTAACTAAAATGGAGTGGGTAAACTAATCTGACATATCACACTTAAAGCATAGTATAACTTTATAAGTACAGGTGTGTGTTTGTAATCTGCAAATGGTAACAATCTAAGATGTGAAAAAGTTTAGAATTCAATTAGAATGAAGAGCTGAACAAAATAAATCCTTTGGAACCTAGGGGTGGCTCCAAAGGTTGCTGTACAGCCCCCTGACCCCAAGCTTGAAGAGGATTAAGGACAAGCCCATTCCTAACCAACTGAGCCATCACAGCATCCCATTTGTGCTTGCAGAGCCTGAAGTAACCCCCTACCCTGATTTCCCCCCCCCCCTCCAAGCAGGGGCAGTGGGAGGGGCACTGGCAAATCCTGATCACCCCCAGCCAGAGGTAGTGGTGGGGTAGCAGGCAGATCATCACCAGGAATAGGCACCACCTTCTGGTCATCCACTGCTGTGGCACACCCACCCCTCCCTCTTTACTTAACATGCAGGTTATAGGGCCTCTTGTTGCGCTTTCCCTTCATAATTGTATTTACTTTTATTTATTGCTTACTATATTTATGTTGATACACAGTTACCAAAAACACACCAGCCCCCTACACACAGCTAGACCAGCTGGCCCAAAGGAGACTACTCCCCCCCAAGAAGAGGTTGCCCCTATACAAGGGAAGAAAAAGGGGAGGGAGGGTCCAAGTCGAGCCCAATATTTTAAAGAGAGGGAGGGCACAGCACCCTAGTTTAGCCCAGCTCCCAGATCCCCTTCAACAGGGGAACCGCGGTGATCACCGAACTCCCGGTGATCCCTGAACAAATAGGAAAGAATTAAATACTCCCTTATGTCAAGGCCTGGCTGGGCCGACATTCCCAAATGCCATGCCAGCCGCTTGGGATGCTGCTGCCAGAATCCCAGCCTCCCCTGATGCAGCAACTAATCAAGCCACCCCGCTGCCTTCTCCTCAGCTGCAGTGCTGAAGTCTGGGCCGGTGCACAGGTCCTGAGCAGGTCTCTGCTCAACACACTCCTTTGCTGGGCTGAATGAGAGAGAGAGAGGCCAGAGACACATCAATAACCCTCCCCGGGAAAGCCCTGCCCCCAATTTTCACACCACAGCCCTTGCTTTGCAAACTGTCCAGCTTGCTGCAACTTGCAGCAACACACTTTTCTTCCCACCCTTCAGCCCGGGACAACCCAGAGGGCCCTGGCAAGCAGCCATATTCCCCTCCACCACATCATTAATTTTTAAAAATGGCACTGACAAGCCCACTGACAAGCCCACACAAGGTGCTAGGGGAAGAGAATTTGCTGTAGTCTTGTCTAATGGAGAAAGTTGATTATTATTGATTGATTATGATGATGATGATGATGCCTGGCACTGCACTTTTAACAGAAGTAGTATATAGCTTCATTACAGTCAAGAAATAACTAGACATATTTTAACCTAAATTTTTCCTTGTTTTTTTAATTTAATTTTATTTTATTTTTAAATGCAGATTGGGTGTTTTGGATGGTGGGACCAGTTGTTTGTTTGTTTGTTTCCCTGTGGTGGGGGGTGTTTTGTTTTTTGTTTTTTCTATTTTGTTTTGTTTGTTTCCCTCAATGCATGGGTCTTTAGTTTATTTTGTATTTGAATTACCTAGATTAACTGAAAATTAAAAAGGATTTATTTACCACTGTCTGGTAGGAAAGTTCCCTTAGGAAGACTAACTTTACCGGAAGTTTTTTCAATAGGGAGTAACAGCTTCGGAAAACTTCAAAGTAAAGCAGAGTGCAGAAGGTGTACAGAATAGATAACCCTTGAGCAAAACCCTATCATTTTTGGAACGTTTATGGCTCTTCCCATGTTTAATGTCGATGAGGCTGATTTTCCACTCTGTTGCACATGTGTATTGTTGCTGCAACTCTATAAAACTGAAATAATGAAGTAGAAAATCAGGCCCAGTCACAAAAAATATATAGGCTATATGAAGAATCTCTTGTCATTACAACATAATGTTAGTGGCTTATACTGAAGTTGCATGGAGCTGCAGCAGTATATTAGGCACTGCATTCAAAATGGCTAAGACATAAGAGAATTCACCCTAATGCTGTATAACCTTTTAAATTAGGCAAACCAGTGAAATTAGTGATTGTTAATAGGGTGTGACCCCCCCATCTGCAAACAGGGATGCAATGGAGTAGAAATATCTATGAGCTATTTTAATACCTACAGTAGAAATTTAAGTTAAAAACCTCTTTGAATGAATATTCATATATTGAACTCTGAGAATTGAAAACTTGTTAATCATAATTTAAAAACGTGTTTATAGAATACAAATATATCAGTGCTTGCTTCCCCCCCTCCCTGAAGTTGATGAAAATGAATAGTACTTGGGGACTGAGTATGCCTATTAAACTGATGTGATACATTACTATGCTTGCATAAAAGAAATGAGCACAGATGGTGGGTCTATTACTTCTCTAACAAGAAATTTGTCATTTTTTTTCATGGGATTCAAATCTGAGAAACATTTTCTCAAATCAGGCTACCTCTGTGGGGATTCTTAAAATGTTTTCCCCCCCATTACTTGTACATTAGAAGAAAAATCAACAGAGAGAGATTAATGACTTATTAGAACTTTATAATGAGAGAACTCTCTCAAACCAACAGTTTATGGTTCGGGAGTTTTTCTCAACTTCAAGAGAACATATTTTGCATGTAAATGAAAGTCTATGGGGATGTAGTACATACCATATTAAGATCCTCAGTGGCTGCATCAGTACTGATAAAACAATTAATCCACACTGATAATACCTGTGCCTCTTAAATAAATTCATAGATATCTCAGTTAAATTGACTGACATTTTGAAAATAAGAGAATGCAAGTAGTGCTATAATTTTTAAAGTAGCAATGTTTTTTTTCATAGACAGAAAAACTGAAAATATCACAGGGCAAAGAATAAACAAGGGATTTCAATTTTCCTTATAATTTTTCAGAGGTTTGGTAAGAAAAATTCCAGGAATTAGAGTATGATACATAAATAGTTTAAAATGACAGCAACTTTAAAAACATAACCTTAAATGCCCTATGGTTTCCACTGTGGGAAAGTTTTTTTTCAGTGGCTCTGTTACATCCCTAATAGTTCTGGGATCAAGTCGCAGTTGATATAACATTGAGAAGCCGCATCCAGTCCACTCAGCTCTTAATTGAGTATCTGATCCTTTTTGCTGGGGAAGACAAAAGGTATTTTTCTGTCAGTTTCTTTGCTGGTTCCAGAAACTCTGGTTTTGTGCAGTAAGCCCTCCAGGGAATAGTTCTTTGGATCAGTCTTGCAGCAAGCGTTGACTAATCTGTCCACCTGCTCTGGTTGTCCTGATCACCTCTATACTTCCAAGTCTTCCTCTAGTGTCTTACTTGTCCAACAATTCTCTTTCAGGCTTCCTGGTTCCTTTATGTGTGTTTCTAGTTTCTGTGACTTTGCCCTTGACCTTCTGCATCAGTTGTTCCAGTCTCCAGTACCTGCCTTTCTTCAGTCACACACTTCTGGTTTCCTCTTCTCCCATAGACTTCACTAAGACCCTCTTTGCCTTGGAAAGACATCCCAGCTATGACCCTGTACTTAGGACTTTGACCCTGCCCTCTAAATTGTGTTCCAGGTGATATACTCTCTGTTACTCATCTCTAGTATTGATTCCTGTGTATTGTCTAGTACTGACTGATCTCTAGTATTGACCCCCTGTGTGTGCTCTGACATGGTTTTGTCACATTCCACTCCCAATCCTCACATCATTTGCTGTGGTCCAGATCCTGTCCTGACTCTGCTTACTGGGATCAGAATCCTGGTCCTTAAACGTGGTACACTTTTATAAGGTATAGATTGGTGCACCTTAACTGCACCATCTTGATGGGCCACATTGCTTGGGACAGATGCTTTGTGGATGAATTTTGGGATTCACGCCTGCATTTCTCAGTACAGCCAAATGTGAAAAGATCTGTCCATTTGCACTCTGGTCTGGGGCAAAAAGACAGCTAGCTTCAGGATGGTCTGATCAGGAATACTTTTTCTGCTATCCCTACAAAACTAGATTCTTTTCAGTCCTGATGAATAGATTTTTAAAGAAATGTCTTGCATCTAGTGGTAGTATTTCAAAACCCAGTGTTCATGACCTAATTCTCTTTATGTGCCAATGCAAGGTACTTTCAGGAGTTAAAAATTCACACTGTTTCAAATAGCTCCAGCTGACTGATAAAAATGGCAGCTCTTTGTGTAGCTTCAAAGCTTCTAGGCAGAACAAGCCATATGAATTTTGCTGTGCTTCATTTGGATGCCTCTTCACAACTAATAAAGCACAGTGGAAAAATCCAACATCATTCGCATGGCAAGTTTTTACTCTGTGTTGCAGTTAAGTAGGGACATTTAGAGTGTGATCCTGCTTGGGAATAGTTCCTGTGCTGTTAGTCAGCATGGGTGTGAGTCCCACTGAAAGGCATTTCAGTGCCACCAATGCTAACTGCTAACACCTTCGCTATCCAGCAGAGGTTCATGCTGTCCAGGTTACCTCTCCAATGACAAATTTGAAGAAGCTTGTTCTATGACCAGTTTATTCCCTAATTATCCCTTCTGGGGTCTTTTGCCCCTTCCTCTGAAGCAGCATCTGTTACTAAATGAACTGCTCATCTGATTGAATATGGCAATTCCCATAATGCTCTGTTGATGTTCTCGTACAACTCAGGCAACATTATCTCTTCTTTGATAAAGGACATGTCATCATGCAAGTGTTTTGCATAGGCAGAAAATGGCAAGATGGCACATACTCCATCTTGTGACTAATTGCAGTGGAAGCAATGCCGAGCAGCTGACTTAAGACTACAGGAGGTGTTTGTGGATGGTTATACTTGCAGAATTAGTGATGGATGATTTTTCTTTTCTTCAACTAACTACTGCAAGTATCTCTGCCTTGATAGCATTATTTTATCCAATTGATTCCCCCAACAAGTTAGAGGATGTGCTGCACAAATGAGATGCACTCTGGTAAGCAATCTGTTTCAGACTTTTGGCCAGCACTTGCTCAAATACAAAGCATTTCCCCCACACCCCAGAAGAACACAAGCCGCACTCTTTATTCAAATTCAGTTGTTTAATGTGGAAGGGGCATTCCCCTCCAGAATTCAGTAAAAACAACCTTAACATTGGTGGGGCGACCTTATACGCTTAGGTGCCACCCTTAATTATTCTAACTGTCCTAGGTCACTTTCACCACAGCCGTCAGACTGGTTGGGAAGGCATCGTATCCCTTAGTGACCTGAAGAAGAAGAGGAGATAATGGTGGCCCACTTGGAACCGCCCCTGTCCTCGGGTGAATTGCTCAACCCTCCCTCCTGGGTCTTGAGGTGAAATCTGAATGACCCTACTCTTGCTTCCCCCCACAGCCTCATCCTGTAAGGAGGTGACTTCTTAACTGTTTAACCATACAATATCATTAAACAACATGCTGGCCCTCTGCAAAGAGTGTGACAGTGAACTTAATATAACTTGACCACACATCATCTAACTCAGCAAATTAAATGTTCAAGCACTGTGGGGAAGGCAAAAAACTACCAAGCTCCATGGCCAATCATGGTTTGGTAGGAAAAAATCCTTCCTGTCCTGCATAATGGGAGTCCAGCTAGGGCCCACAGTGTCATATAAAAGGTGGATGGGTTAGTGGTTGCAGTCTCTTCCAACATCCTGGGCCAACTGCTATTCTAGTCCCCAGGGAGACAAAAAGGTGCCTACCAGGTCTCATGTGACAAGGTCAGGCTTCATGCCCAAAAGGAGAATTCCTTAGGCAACCCCTGTATGCAGACTCACTGTGTCTGATACACCAGCGTGACCTCCAGTGCTTGACTCCTTCCTGTGATGGGGGCAGGATGAAACCCCACCTCCCCACAGCACTGTATACGCGGGCATAGGGGCAAAGGTGATGTGCTATAAACCTAAACAGCTTTGCCTAACAAACATCAAACTTTGGGTAATTTCAGACGTGACCGGCCTGGAGGCCTGCCACGCTGAAACACACACCGGGATCTGTTTTGGATCCTGGTCAGGAATCAGGCCGTCCGTCCTTTAGACTGATTCCTACCGGGGATCGGAGAGGGGGTGGGGCTGCACGGTGTGATGTGTGGCCACACAGCCCACCCCCACGCTCCCCTGGCCGCCCACCAGGAGACGGGTGGGCGCAGTGGCCAATCTGGCCGCTGCGCCCGATCCCATCCCATCCCGCGGTCTTGGCCACAATCCGGGATGGGCCAACGTAATAGATGCTACTTTGGCCCATCCCAGATCATGGCCAATCTAACCATGGTTCTGGACCTCCGGCCAGCCGGAGGTCGAGAACCATGGTTAGCTTTGACCCCCACCAGAGATTCACTGTGGTGAACATCTGGTGGCGGTCACACAAATGTTACGGCGATCACAGCTGCCACAGGGCATTCACTGTGGTTTACCGTTATCTCATAACATCTGAAAATACCCTTTGAAGTATTTTTACTAGTGATTTGGGAATTCTCCCAAGTATCACATTCTAACAGAAGAACTTTAAGTCTTGCTTCTCTTTCAATTAATGTTAAGTAATATCTATACTGAGTTACTATCTATACTGAGTTAAATTGTAAGCCACCCTGAGCCCTTGTGGGAAGGGCAGCATATAAATTTGTAAAAATAAATAAATAAATTATGGCAGTTGTACTAAGGATGTAACAGCCTTGGCAATTGGCTTATTATTTGTGTTTTTACTTTTGCTGGTGAGGAATGTGCTGAATGTTGATTATAGTATATTATAACCACTGTATCATAAATATTGAATAGAACATATAGACAGGATAGCTTTAAATTATAGCTATATCTAGGTTGTTTACTACTGTAGCACCTAGGTGTCAAATTAGAACTTGAACAGAGTAAATTGAGTTTGACAGAGACAATACAACAATGAGTGATGCTGTCCCAAAGGTCTTACTGAATTTTCGTGCAGTCCTTACTATGCAACACTTAAGTATTTAAACTTAGTGACACAGGTATATTCTGTACTGATCAGCCAGCACACTGCTTCCCTTAGATTATTTAGCAGAAATTATGTTACAGAAAATATATGGGGCCCTTCAGGAGTGTAGAATATTTTCCATTTGAAGTGTGAAGACAAGTTCCTTTTTGAGATTGAATATGGTTTGGGTCCATGTTTTGAGAAAAAAGATGTCAAACTCATCCTGTAGAGAGTACCAAATTCTAGATTTAATTATAGTGGGATTATTATCATGTGATTATGTGTTCATCTCAGCCTGCAGTTGAATGGTTACTCATGTTAGTGGGAGTTGTGCAGAGTTATGGATACGATAATGCATTTTTGTAGTAAATGATAATCTAGTCATCACTATAATTTGTTATGAGATATATTTTTATATTCAGCAGCAAAATACTCTTTCTTTTCATAGGCATTTCTGCCTATTTTCATCTCCGCTCTTTCGTTTCTCCTCTCTTTTCTTTTTCCCTTGTCTTTGCATGTTTCCTTTGTTTTTGATTTTTCTCTCTGCTTTTTCTTCTAGGCACCAGCTGATAATTCTCACTTCCTTCCATGCTTCCATTTTAGCTGACAAAATGATGAGATAGTTAACATTGACATGAAAGTGTCGTCTTTGAGACTTAACGCCCCAATTATATTAATGAAGAACTTCAAAGTCCACATCACTCACAGCTATTGTGTCTAGCTGTCCACAGATGCAGGGAAATGGTGCCACCTCAGCTTTTATCTGCTTCAGATTTTAAAAGGAGATTCCCCCCCCCCCCCCAACAGTGAGATAGAAAGAGGTTTTTTAAAGGCTTTGATTCAGAAGCCTCTGAGTATACTGCATATATTCCGCTGACAAACTGTATTCATACTTCTGACACCTCTGTACCACAGGGTTGTTTTAGTTGTTGTGGTGGGTTTTGTTTTTTTATAAAACAAGTACTGACAATTGTCTCTTATGTCATGAAGGAAAAATTGAGCAGATGTGGAGCTTGGATAATTTACAGTGTCTGTGATGAGGTTGCAGATATCCATTGAGAAAAGAAATATTTCCTGGCACATCCTGAGTACTGTATATGTGATAGGAAGGTAGAGGAATGATTGTATCTTCCTCAGCCACTAAGTCTGCAGTGCTGGCTAATAATCTCTCTAGGGTGTTCTGTTTTGTTTTAAACGTGCTTTCATGCGATGATGGTTTTTTAGTTAATAGTTTGGCCTACTTATTAATTCAATATTATATTTGACTTCCATAGTTTTCCAGAACAGGGAAGGTCTAATAAATTAAGCTGTAGTCAATTCTACATCTGTAGTGGCATTTAGTTGATCAGATTTACCCATTTAAATCTTTGATATTTTTTTTTTTTTAAGTCACCCACTTGCATGAGTATTTGTGAAAACTGTGTATGCAACTATAGACATACTATTTTGCATAATAATTTGTCCCTTAATCTATTGTGAACAGACTTTAGCATTCCAGTTTTGAAAATGTATTCCTATGTGTCGGAGGGGTACTGGGTTTGGAAGAGGGTGGGGGGACAGGAGTGACACAAAATTCCTTAGGTAGTTAGCAGTTTACTCAACCAAAATAGACAGTCCATATCAAATGGTCTAATTTGCATTAAACTGCATGTTTGTCTTGTATTATTTTTCCCTTGAAGATATTTTCAGTAATTATGTTCAAGAAACATACAGTTGTCATAATACACCTTTCTAGCACAAAATGTATGTGGGTGAAATTCAGTGAATTTTATCAATTATTATGAATCATGTATCGGTCACTATGAATAGAGAATGGCAACATGTATTGAAAATATGCTATCTTGTATTAATATGTAAATAATTCCCTGAAAAAGCTATAACATTTTACTAATCTATACTCCCTTTTTTTGGTGTTTTAGCTACACTCACCAGGTAGTGGGCAATGGAATCAAAGCTCAGTCTGGGAATCCAGAAGTAAAAGTGAAAGGAACGGATCCTATAATAAGTCAAATTATTGATAAACTGAAACATGTTATCCAGGTAAGGGTTGTTTTTTTTGTTTTTGTTTTTTGCTTTTGGCTTTATTATATGTTGAAGTCATTATCTTGTTAATCAAAATCATCCACTTTTTGAACCAATGTGAATTACTGTACATTAGATTTTTATTGTTAATTCAAGTAATTATTCAGAAAATGAGTATTCCCATCAGAAACTGTACAAGCTTTCGCATAAAATATTTAAACCCCAATTATTAATAATGATTTAGTTAAAAGCTTTGCATATGGCAGATGAGAGAAGTGAAAATCGGGCAGATGGGCCATCTGTACCTGTCTAAGCTGAGATTTCTATTCATCATGGCAATAAGTGCTAAGATTCCTATAATGAATCTGATCCTCATCCACCAAATTTCAGGTTAGTTAATCACTATGTTATCATCAGTGCTTAGGAGTAGATACTTTATTTTAAGAAGGAAAAGTGATAAATTTATCTTCTCTACAAACATATAGGCTGTGCTCTATGGTTTTGTCATTTGAGTAACAGCTAAGGTTAGAAATTTTGGAATATTTTGCACATAGATAGCATGCCTTTCTACAGCACTCTAATATAATGTGATCTTGTAGCTCATGTGCACTGATTTCTGAAATGATCTCTGTGCAACAGAGCCCTAGAATAAAAGAGTGTCAGTTTTTAGGTTGTTAGGGAGTAGACAATATGGAGTTAACAAAAAAACACCTCATCTCTTCTACTGTATCAGATTTTGTTCTTGGCTTGGTTGTACTCAGTTGTACAAACAAACAACCTTTTAAAAAAATTATTAAAGCACGCAATTGAGTATAGACTTTCTGCTTCTGCTGTAAATTATATAAATGCGTGTACTCTTTTGCCTCCAAAGCAATGCCAAGAATTAATTAATCACTACAAATTACTCTTTGAAGAACAAGTTTGCAGACAGTTGCATTTAAGCCTCCAGGCTTTTCATCTGCCAAGAGTGCCCTTCTTTGATATTAAATATGCCCTGTATATTTTAATATGCTATGTTCTACCCCTGAGGATTGTGCATGAGGGGCTAATACGGTTGGCATGAACAATTCTATTAAAAGGTCTTACGCTTCCAGCACTTGCCCTTCCCTTTCTTGTAAGAGCAGATCTTGGATAGAAGGACTGAAACAATTACCATATGGCAAGTCTTACTAACCTGCACACCTAATTCCTTTCTGTGGGATAACTTCCTTTTTTTTTTTTTTTTTTTTTACTCTTAAGAGTATGATAATCAGAGTAGGGAATAGGAAGAACATCAAATATAATGGGGACTCAGGATTACAATACCTCACTATTTTCTACCAGCTGAAAAGCCTGGTGACAAAAGCTTACTTCCTCATCATTTACTGTTTAGTGAGGGGAATTAGGGAAGTCACCTCACTAAACACAGCAACTACACAACCTCTCTGAATTAGGGAACCAAATACAAAAGACCACCTTTTCATCCTTTCTGGTTTAAAAAGGATGAGTCTATTTGAACTCAGTTTGGACGAGCCTGAGAGATTAAGCTGGGGTATTAATTGAATGTATGGGGTTTACCTCTTCCAAGAGTTGTATCCTACTACTACTTCCTGTAGTTGGTTGTCATTTGCAATGTATGCTGTTATTTTATAGAAGCCCTTTGTACTCAGCAGGCAAAAATTATCCAAAGCCTAGAATTATGAAAATATAAATATTTGCATTTAAAGGTATGAATGCAGGTCCACTGATGAGCCTAACCTTAACACAGAATAATTGAAACTATATGTAACAGGGTTGGGTGTCCTTACCCCTGGCCAGGTGTGGAGTCCTTCAACTTCCACAGGGCCCTCTAGGCACAGTCCCTCCCAATGCCCCTGTTGCATGCACCTCAATGCTAGTTCAGTCCAGTTTATCCTGGCTCGTCCATGGAGCTCCTCTTCAAGTGAGCTCCTCACTCCAGCCCGGCTTGAGGCCCTACACCAGGGTGAGCCTCCTTGCTGCTGTTGTTGGACATCCCTTCCTCTCAGCTCCCACAGCACAGTCCTCCCCCTTCAGCCTCGCTGTCAAAGTTTCATCCTTGGGGCTCCTGCTTAGTCTCTTAGGCAGAGGAGCTTCCACTCAGCTCCTGCAGCCACAGGCTCAGGTGCAATGCCTTCTCACTACCTCAGTCAGCCAGCCTCGCATACCTGGCCTGCTGTCTCTCGACCAGCTCTCTCTCTCTGTACCTGGCCTGTTTGAGCCCTGATTGCACTTGTTCCTCTCTTAAAGGGACAGGCTCTCCCCTAGCCTTCTTTTCATCTTGCTGAGCCCGCCTCCCCCCCCCGGACTGCCTTCCGGAAGTGCCCGAGGGGTATTTAGGGAGCGGATTGGCGGCTGCAGGGTTGAGCAGTTTCTTACCATCTTGAGGCTGTCTCCCTGCTGTGGCTGTCCTGCGTCTGAGCGTCCTGCCGAGCACCTGTTGGAGAGAATGGAGAGGGGGTGTTGTGAGTGGGGGAAAGTACTTTTTTTCATCTTGCTGAGCCCCCCCCCCAGACTGCCTTCCGGAAGTGCCCGAGGGGTATTTAGGGAGCGGATCGGCGGCTGCGCTGGTGGCCGCAGGAGCGGCAGCCGCAGCGCCGGTGGCTGTGAGCCGAAGGGCCACAAGCCGAAGGGCCGCGAGCCTAAGAGCCATGAGCCGAAGGGTGCGGCCCTTTGGGGCCCTTCGGGGCACGAAGGGGGAGGAAGGGGGAAGTACTCGAGATAAGCAGGGTGAAAGGGTTATAGTGTTGGATAATATAGCCCTGTTAGTATGGAACGAGGAGGGAGAGGTGGTTTAAGGGGGCTTCCATCTTGGCAGGGGAGGAGTTTAGGGGGAGGTAATGAAGGTATATGCTCTGAGTGGGCTGGAGAAAGTGGGGGAGGGAGAGGAGGAAGAGTTGGAGTTACAAGGAAAACAGCTGCTGGAGGTATTATGGCCAGACGCCCATGCCCTCGTCGGTAGTGAGAACGGGGAGGGGAGGGAGAGAGTCTCGCTGTTGCCTGTGGAAGAGAGTGAAAGAGGGGTACCTCATTGTGTGCCTTGGTTAGGGGTGGGGAGGAAGTGGGGAGATCAGGAAGAATTGGATGAATGGTGTATGATCTCTGATGTGGGGTTGGTGGGACCACCTCCCCCCGGTGAGAGAGGGGTGGAGGTGGTCAGGCATTCCCTGGTGGCAGCAGGGAATGGTACGATGGTGGAGGGGATCTACCCTGTTGTGGTGGGGGAGATCATTGACTGGGATGTCAGTTAGATCATAGGAGGGTGTTGGTATGTCTGTTTTTGTGTAAAATGGGGGATGTTATTTAAACTGCTATTTAACTGTTATTCTATGTTAGAGTTGTGGTGTTGACTTGGGTTTCCCATGTGTGGAGAATAAACCCAGAATGTGGATTATAGGCGGGTAGTAGTGTGTGAATTGTTAAATGATGGTTGTTATTTAAAATTATTGTTTAAATTGTGATATTATGTTAGAATTGTGGTATTGTTTGGGTTTTCCCTGTGTGGACTAAAAACCCTAAAATGTACTGATTATGTAAGCCGCCTCGAGTCCTTCAGGAGAGAGGCGGGGTATAATTTAAAGTTGATGATGATGATGATACACCCTTCCCTTTTTGGAGATGGGCTACTCCCTAATAGACCTGGTTAGCGCTCCCTAGTTGGGTGCCATTGTTGCCTCCCCAGAGTGTCAGCACATCTGCCCCCCCCTGCGCTGTTTCCACTCATTCATTCCTTAGGGCCTCTGTCATATCCTACACCCGAAGCCTCCTCCTTCATGACCCTTCACTTCTGCCTCTAAGGATTATAAACTCCCTGTAACCGTAGCCTATTCACCTTTTACCAGAGGGCCAACTCTTCTGTCTGTACCCCACTGCTCAGGTTCTGGCCTATTCCTCCTCTTATAAACCTCTCGTGGTTACCATACCCACTGGTGGCCAGCTCAATTGCCTCCACTCTGCCACTATTTCCTAAAGTTATCCTCTAGCTCTTCCTCCAGATAGCTGGAACTTCCACATGTACCCTACCGCTTGGGATCCAAGATCTTTCTCTCCTTTTCCCTTAATCCCTTGGCTAATGGCTCTATCATTAACCTCTAGCCTTGGGCTCTGGACTCCTCTGTCCCCAAACAGCCAGCCCGTTCCACCAATGTATTACATCTCGTTTGGGCCCAGGAGCAGCCTCCTCCGGCTCTCCTCTAATCCATGCCCAATTACCGTCATTATCATGGGTCCCTAGAGGAGCCTTATCCCTCCTTACACCTGTGACCTATCACTTTCTTTATTCCACCTGGGGGTACCAGCTCTGTCACCTTCACCCTGTACCCCATGTTCCCACATACTGGGGTGGGAGCCAGGCCTCCCAGCCTTTCCTAGCCTCCCAGTTCTTACTCTTCAAGGGCTTTAGCCTAGTCACTGTATCACCTGGCACATACTACTGGCTCAATTGCCTCCACCCTGTAGCCTACCCAGTCCAGCCAGCTTCTTTTTCTCAGGGCTCTTACACTGTGCTTTTCACCATACCACCCGGATCTGGCCTCATAGCATGCCTCCAAGGTGCCCACGTTCTTCACCAGCTCTAGGGTTGGGCACCCTTACCCCTGGCCAGGAGTGTAGTCCTTCAGTTTCTCCATGGCCCACTAGGCATAGTCCCTCCTAACACTCTTAGCCTGCCCTGCTACACTATATTTTTGGTATACAAATTTGATAGTTTGCTGTATAACTTGTCATTTGCACATATTGACACTGCAATTTCAGTAACTGTATGCAAACCAGGTTCATTTTGGTATATGCATTTATGTATGATATAGTCCTGAAAATCTGGACAGCTACTGTGTATCTCCATTAGAACAAGCTTAAAATAAAGACTGAAGTTCAAGTGGACTGTTTCTTCACCCTTAAAAACCATCAGAAAAGACAGTGGTGTGAAACTGCTCTTATATTCCTCCTGTAAATAGGGTTTTCTGTGCATTCTCCACTGCTTTCACCTCCTGAAAACCTTGGGATTGGACACATGGAAGATGGATTCATTATTTTCACCTTCTACCATGGCATCTCTATTCCATACCAGAGGGTTTTACATAGGTAGTCTAAAAACCAAATAAGCCATGTTACAAAATAATAAGAAAAAGCAGTTGTATGTGATGACTAAAAATATTTTCTGTGTCTGTGCCACAAGTCATTCAGCTACTAAAGCCTCCAACAATGGGTATTCCTTTCACTTTTGATAATCTGTGTTTGCTACAGAGTGAGAATTGTTCCTGCAACTGCATCTTATCCACAATGCGCTTGCTTAAAAGCACTGGAATTTCTGGTGAACTCAGGAATGTGATGTTAGCCTTCTCAGTTTATTTAGAATTTCTGGAGTTTTCAGAAGGTGGCAGAGCTCTAGTGTTAAGGAGTACCTGTTTCAAGAATGAATCTATAAAAAGTCTATACCGGGAGCTGATGTCAGCCCACTCACCCACCTGGTAGTATTTAGAAAAGCTGCTAGAGGGCTTCCTCAAGGTCTATCCCGTACCTTCCCCCACCCACCCCAATCCTATTGGGCTACAAAAAGATTTGAAATGTTTTTCAGAAGCATAGAAAAAACTTCCAATTGAACAAAACGTTCCTGGGTGTCTTTAGACATAATGCTGTTCAGTGTTCTGTAACACAGTGTCCTACCATTACAGTGTTTAGCTATACCATCAACACAGTGTTCACCCCAAACACTGATTAAACTGTCAAGTCCTGGCAGTTGTTCACTTCCAGTGTTTGGGGTGAACACTGTGTTGACGGTATGTCTAAACACTGTAACGGTAGGACACTGTGTTACAGAACACTGAACAGCGTTATGTCTAAAGACACCCCCTGTTGTTGTTGCTTGGCTGGATATAACGTGGGACAGGTCATTGTAAGCACATAACACTGATGCTCCGTGCACTGCACTGGCTGCCTATAGTCTTCCGGACCCAATCCAGTGTGTTGGTTCTTACCTATAAAACTGTATATGGTCTGGGCCCCACTTACCTGCCTCACCCCCTAGATTCTAGATCAGCCCCTGTAGACAGCCGGGGGCGCCCTTCTTGAGGTCCCATGAGTTTCTCGAGTGGCAGTCTTGGGGAGGGCATGGTGGCCACCCTGAGGATGTGGAATTCCCTCCCTGTGGCGGTCCATCTGGTCCCAGACCTTCCCTCATTTCAACAACAATGCAAGACCTGGCTGTTCCATCAGGCGTTTGGTGGGGGAGATGTGTAGTTGGTAGGAGGGTTGAATTGGGGGAGATTTTAGCTCCATTCAGTTGTTGTTATTTTAATTCAGGGACTTTTGTTCTGTTTTTATACTAGTTACATTTTATATTGTTTTTATGTTTTATACTATGCTTGTGAGCTGCCCTGAGCTGCCATATGACAGGAGGGGGTGGGATAATAAATGTCTGTAATAATAATAATAATAATTAATAATTAATAAATAACATACTGAATGGAGACGAAACCATCTTCTCCTGGAATCTTTGCCTTGTCTTGACTAATAGGGCCAATCCAGTACCTGCTAATGCACTTTGAACAAGGTACCTGATTATGTACTTGTTCACAGTGCTTAAGTAGGTAGTGGCTTGGCTCCATTGATTCAAGACAGCTGACCCAGAGGCCATATGGGCTCTGAAGAAGTTGCAGGGTTTGTTAGAGGTGTCAATTAACGTTCAGTATAATTGCTCATAGTTTGGAGAATTCGAAACAAACATTTCATTGTATGTTTATCCAAGTGTTGCCAGACAAAGCAGTAGCATGTCCTATTTAAGTAAACCTGAGGAAAATGAATGGCCAATCTGACCACAAAGACCTAGAACTTGTGTTGGAGGAAGTAGTATATGATGGCCACCATCCTCCATCCATTAATGTCAATGTTTCAGCTTCAACTGATTTTATTTATTTATTTATTTATTTATTGCGTAACCAATTAGGTCATTGCAAAAATTAAAATAATACATCCTCACATCATAGTTCTGATTAGACACAATAATAAAAAGATTAAAATGCAAAATAAAATACAACAATCTGGGCTACCATTTACAAATTCCAACCATAGAATAATTAGTTAAAAACAACATTTCTCTGAGCAGGCCTTATCCCACCTGGGGAAAACCAAACTTCTTGGAGACCTCATTGCTTTTCACATTTTAGTTTCAGGATATTCACAACTGCATCACTTTTTTCGTAATTTCTGTGAAACGGTCCCCTAAAAGCATGTTTACATAGAATTCATTAGGTCTCCCCAGGTATGGAGTTATGAGCAGGGTAATATACTTCTCTTGAACCCCAGCAAACTGAGGGCAATCCAATAGGGTATGGACCATAGAATCAATACAGTTCAGTGAACAATGGCACAACCGGGCAGCCAAGGGTATGCCTCTATATCTTCCTTCAACGAGAGCTGACAGAAAGGCGTTAATTCTAGCTAAGAAGAAGAATCTTCTATTCCTCTGAGTCAGTGTCCCATCCAAGTATGGGGGAACTACTCCTGTTTACAATCAGGAAATAATGACCTAGTGCCCTACTGGAACCTACTGAAGCGCAGAGATCTTGCAAGGAAATGGCTTTCAGCCTGTCCCTTAGTAACGTTTTAGCCCCATTGAACCCTACAGGGGCAAGGACTTCCGGGCTAAACCCCAGATGTCTTATTTTGCCTTCAACCACCTCGATCCATTGGTTCGGGGTCTTCTCTTTTAAAATCAACTGGGACAAAGGGGCTGCCTTGAGAAACATCAGGCGGAGCCAGTAGTTTATTGCACATTGCAATACCATCTCTTGGACTGGGGAAAAACCACATTCCAGGCAGAGGGTGGCAATATTGGTCTCACTGGGTGCAGCTAATAATGCCCTGAGAAAACCATTTTTAAGCTTCTCTAATGATTTGATCTTATTTAGGGCCCCAAAGTGTGCCCCATACAACATTTTGGGGTATCAATTTCTGTATAAAAATCTTAGTAACCGGTGTTACTGAGTACCCACCCTTTGCCTCGAAAAAGGCTGTTAAGGCTCTAATAGACTACCTTGCCCTATCCATCACGGTTTGGCATTGCATCATCCAGGCTCCATTGGCCTGGAAAAGGAGGCCTAGATATTTAAAGACCCGTATCTGTTCAATAAACCTGCCATCTAACATTCATTTATGCCTAGTCTTCCCTCATGTGAAGGCTACGATCTTGGTCTTATCGTAGTTGATTGAAAGAAGGTTTGCCTGACAATAACTTCCAAATGCGGCTAATAGGTGCCTCAAACCCACTTGGGAGTGCGCCAACAACACTACATTGTCTGCATACATAAGGCAAGGAATGCTAGTGTTACCAATCTGGGGAGCATGGGAGACGACTGCCAGTAACTCATCAAACATGTCATTCACAAAAATGTTTAAAAGAGTTGGGGCTACTATGCATCCCTGCTTAACTCCCTGACTCAATGGAATCCTATCCGATAAGGCACCCTACCAATTTATTCTCACCCTCATAGAGGTATTCTTATGGCAGTTGTAAATCAAATTAAGTAATCTGCCATCTAGTTTTAATGCTGCTAGCTTAGCCCAGAGATGCTCTCTAAACTGATTTTAATGGATAAAGGATTTCACCTCATGACTATACATTCTCAGGGGCTCTATCATAATGACCTATGGAAGGAAGACCTTCCATCCCCTTTTATTTTCCTCTGGCTAACATAAAAAACTGCAACTTGGATTTGTTTTATACCAGATTTCTCAGTGACAGTGCTAGACTCCAAAATGCAACAGACAGTGAATTCTTTTCTTCACTGAATGCCTAACCATATCTTCCTTTTTTCCTGTCTTTGTACAGGATTTGCTCAGATTAATACAGCTGCCATCTGTTCTATTAGACCGCTACGGGGGTCACCCAATAGAACAGAGACTGTGTCCTTGTTCATTGGGTGAAGTGGAGACACCGGAGCACTTAGTTCTGCATTGTCCTTATTATTACAAAATTCGTGACACCTGGCTATCTCCCCATATCAATTCAGCAATGAGGGAGGGTTTAGAAGATATCTTTAAATATTTGTTGACCCTATCCTCATTGGATTCGCTCCTTGCTTTGGAAATTTTTATTAAACTGGCCAACGAAAGGAGACAGAAGATCTTGCGATCTCGTGCGGCATTAACTATGAGTTAGCCGCTCAGCTTGAGCAGCCATGTGGACTGCCTTACCGTTAGAGGTATCATTAGTCCACGACTTTAGACTTCTAGTTTATAGGCTCCTGGATTGATATTGAGTATTGTATTCTTACATTTGCTTAAGCTTATGGTTGATTTTCTTTTTTAATTTTTCCTTGTAAATGGACCGGGATTTTATTATAACTTTTGTAATTTTCTATTTCATGTAGATACATTTTTTGTCTGTCTTTGGCTATGATGAAAGTCAACGCCGTAATAAATTATTCATATTCGTCTTTGTTTCTACAGAAGTTCAGAATGTTTACATTTCTTGTGAATGCATATGTGAGCACTATAAAAAAGCAAAATATAGCAAATTCAATTAAAAATAATGATTGTTTGCATGCTACCTTTTTGATGAGTGAAAATGGGATTAAGCAGAAATCTCAGGGAAGAGTATTCTCTCTCCCCTCTCCCTACCTCCCTTACTCCCAAATAGGCAAAGAAGTAACTCTCATGGATTGAGAGAGATCCTTCCTTCCAGTCAGTCATTGGGTTTGAGAGAATATTGCAGCAAATATTGAATATTGAGAGACTTCTGTGGATCTCTGCCATAAGCAGAACTAAACCAGGACTAAACCTTTTAAATTGCATGTGTTGAAAGTAATCTGTGGCCCTTTTCACCCACCACGGCCCATTTGAAGGCATAGGTGTGTGCCGGCGGTGGGTGGAGGTGAGTGCATGCTTGTTCTCACAGGCGCACCTCCATCTCCACCACCGCCACCCATGCATCTTCATGCACAAAGCAACCGTATTGGCACCAGTTGCTCTGCGCGTGGGTGATGGGTGGTGCTCAGGAGCACACGCCTCCAGCCACCGCTGGCGGTGTTCCTACAGGCACCTCCCTGCCAGTGACCCACGGCATTTCTACGGATGCCCCACCCACTCACGTGTGCGAGGGGTGAGCGCCCATTTGAAAAGGGCCTGTGTCACTGACTTGTGACTCTTTACTTCTGGGCCTGTGCTTGCTACGACTGAGTATCGACTTTACTATTGAGACACTCCTGCCTAACATTATAGTATTTTTTCCATTAGAGAGGCTATCGGCAAGGCCCCTTCTTGTCACTTAAATAGTGGTTCTACCAGAGATCAATACAACTTTCTGATTCCATTGGACCTCTGATGGCTATAATTTGTGCTCCAGGCTCCAGAGCTGATGACTGGATTCTTATATCCAGCATCTAAGTGCAGTTAAAGGAACTAACCTTAGCACTGCTAAACAGGAGCCGGTCATGAAACGGAATTGACAAAGTCACCTTGTAGCCTAAAAAACTGGAGGAGCGGAAACAAGCTTGTGATCTGAATAGCTTTGCTATCCCTAGCATTTTGCTTGATCATTTATCCTGGTGAATGCTAGCTGATGGTTTCAGTGCATATTCCCTTCTTTTACTGGTACACTTACAACAACTGTTGCTCTAATTTAATGATAATCGTGATTTTTTAAATCTGTTCATGGGTATTTTTTTCTTCTTTCTCCAACTGTTCAAATAAATAATTAATTTATTTTTCCCAGTTGTCTGAACATTATAGA
Source organism: Sphenodon punctatus (assembly GCA_003113815.1). Taxonomy (NCBI): domain Eukaryota; kingdom Metazoa; phylum Chordata; class Lepidosauria; order Sphenodontia; family Sphenodontidae; genus Sphenodon; species Sphenodon punctatus. The sequence goes on from QEPC01001394.1 coordinate 3,205,220, forward strand.
GATTAAAAAATAATTTGTCTTGTGAGGTATAAAATTTAAATCTGGTCAGTTTAATGTGTTTCTTCTTATAGAAAATGGTGTCAGATTAATAGGGCATTATAAGTTAGTGTGCTTTTTTGTAGTCTGTTACTTGTCTAATGTATCCATAGACTGGTACTTACACACTCTGTTGTATGTTACAGGCAAAGTTTTGAATTAGGAATTGCATACAGTGACATGGTGCTGGTGCTCTATACTATACTATCGAGTTCCTAAGTGTTTTTATTATTATTTTTATTATTATTTAGCATTTATATAGCACCAGCGATGTACCTGGCGCTTTACAAAAAATAAGATAGACACGGTCCCTGCCCAAGAGCTTACAATACATTTCCTGCATTTCACATTTTACCATAATATATATTTGCTAAGTTTAACTTGCTACGTTTGATGTACATTTTGTGTTTACTTTTCTTATGATGTCCAAAAAGGACACAACTAATAAAATCTTCCATTAATTGAAGCTCAATGGAAACACATCAGCTCAGATCCTGATCTGAGGTATATCACATTTCTACTCAGGTCCAAAATCCAGCATAGACTGAAAGATGGGCTAAACACTATGGCCTGGCTTATCAAGTGAGGAAACCTCCTAAGATTGATGGGATTGTGAAGCAGCGATTAACATTTGGAACAAACTAGTAAAGGAAGTGGTGGGTTTTCCATGACTAGATGCTTCTGACAGGGTGTCCTGTCTCTGGGGAGGAAATAGTTGACCAGTCTGGGAACAGGACAGGTTAGCCTGACTAATTCAAAATTCCAAATACTTGGAATGTAAGGTAGGTATGTGTATGTGATTGGGAGGAGGGGGGTGCAAGGGGTCAGGTCAGAATGGTATGTAGGCAAGTAGTGCTTCAGTAGCAGACTCTAGGGAAATGCTGAACAAAGAAAAAATGTATATGTCAAATCTCAAAGGCAGGAAAAACTTCCATGGGCTGGGGTTTATAACTCATGGGGCTGATGAGATGCACTGGAGGATCCTTGGAAAGAGCAAATAAGAATCCAACTCAAATAAATTGTCAGGTGAGTCAATTTCTCAGAACAATTCAGAATATAAGAATTGTTGTTTTCTTTGTATGAAGCGCATTAAATAAGCCTCAGGAAAAAGAGGTGCTTTGGAAACTACATCTCAGTGTCTTGACTTGTGGATGAAATGAGACGGACCAAGATGCAGCCAGCCAGAGAGTCAAATCCTGCTACCAGGGGGGCAGTAGTTCCGTCTCTCTGTTTATGACAGGAGAAGCACACAGTTGACCAGATCTCCTGCTTTTCTGCCTCTGATATTGACTACAGCCAGTCAGTTGTTGTGGCCAAACCACCAGCTTCTGCTCTCAAGTCTTGATGATGTAGGCCTTCATCTACAACAGGAGAGGATGGACTTACATAGTGCACGCAGTCTTAATCCAGGCATCAGCCTTGGATGATCTACCAGGGCCCCTCCCGTTGGTGTCAGTGCTTCAAACAGAGACCCCTCCTGCTGGTTCCCAGCTCCAGGGCACCTCAGCATCTGAACTTGGGAGTAAGAGGAACACTCCCTGTTGGAGCCTTCCCTGCAAAACTGGAGGAGCTCTCCTAACTCGTCGTCTCCTGGAGACAAGGGGTGCTGGTACCACTCTCTTCCCAAGAGGCGATCTCTGAAGGACTGGTTCTCTTCCCATGCTGCAATGTACTGAGACTAGCTTCGGCTTGTTGATTCATTAGTGGATCATGATCTACCTCTTGGCCACCCCTGACCTATGAGCTTGTGAAACCCACTTCTTTGCCTGCATGGAGAACTGTATTGGTTTTACCAGCTGCTGCTTTCAGTCCCCCTAACTCTGAACCAAAAGGAACAGGGCATCCTGTGCTTACTCTTGAGGGTTACTGGTCTCACAGTTATTAACATCTTAGCTTCAAAGTTCTCAATTACTGCTCCCAGGCACTCCCCCTTTCTTATAAACACACTCGCACACTCTAATGCACTGTCCCTGCTCTGGGAAAGAAGGAGGATCTCTCATGTTTGCAGAATAGCCTGGATTCCTCAGTCAGCAATGGTGTGGGTGAAAAGGGAGTATTGCATCCCCTCAGCCTGGCAGCTGGAAAACTAACTCTGACCAGCTTACTTGCAGTTAGGAACATTTTCTTTTTCCTTCAGTTCTAGAGAGTAACTACTTGTTTCTGACATTCCCAGAGCTCTTGGGTCCCAAATCCAAATGGTTAAATCTAGCTCTGTCACTGGAGGAGGGAAGCATTTCTACTCTATTTAGGGGTCTGGCCACTTTGTACTTTGTTCCATGCTTCATGTATCCCAGGATAGTCCCAGACCTGTCATAGAGGCTTCTGCAAACTGTTTGAAGAACCGCATCAAAGGATAACCTAAGGTGAATCTTATATCTTCTGCCTTCATGACATACTCAAGTCTATCTACTCTATTCAATAGGTGATATGAATGAATGAATGAATGAATGAATGAATGAATAGGTTTATTGTTGGCCTCATGGCCATAACAATTCAATCCAAAGACAAACATTGTACAAATTAATATACAAATACATCATAATATACTACTAATAATATATATAAAATATATAATAATAAATAATAATAATAACATGAATAAAATACAATTATCTGTGTCTCAACTACCACCTCTTGGAGCTTAAGTTGTTATTCAGCTTTACAATTTTGCCTACATGCCCATAGATGCCTTGTCATAGCTTAGGGGCAGATTCAAATTCCATTATCATAAATCATAAGTCAATCATAAGTCAAATTGGTTGGTTTAAGACCATCTAAGTGAATCCCTTATCCCCATACAAAGGGTTAAGGACACGGCTAATATCGAGCCAAAAACGTCTATTCAAGTTTCAGTCGAATGTGAATAGACCTTGCAGCATAAATCGCAACCAACTTAGTTCTTACAGGGTCCGTGTCTCCCAACAAATATACTAGTGGTTGTATTTTAGGGCAGGAAGAGTCTCAACCAGAAGCGAGTTGGAACTGTCCATGAAGGCTGTCGTATAAAGAGGATTTTAATATATAATTTACTAAATCTTCCACTTCCTTACCTCAAGGGCAGATCCCTTCCTCGTAGGGAATTCTCTGATATCTTCCCTTTAGTACGGCCATATACAAGGTTTGTAATCTCAAGCTGGTAAAAGCCTTTCTAAGTACAGGGTCAGTTAACTGATGAATATCTGGCGCTCCCCCTTTAGATGGAATCAGATACTTATAGAAAGGAGATATCAGAGATCTACAAGCCATAGCCCTCAATTGCTGTCTGTCTATGTCTGCCACTCGTTGTTTAAGAAGCTTAACAATAAAGCCACTGGTATTAGCATGAAAAAAGGCCTCTGAGAAGTCTAAGGACAAGAGACATGTATTTTACATCAGACCACCAGACATTCATACCACATTCATTATCCTGTAACTTTTCATTCATGGCCAGGGATAACAAGGAGGCTTCAGAAGCATCCCGTATTTTAACCCAGAATGACAACAATCTTATCTCTGTTTGGGCAGCTAAAGACTGGCTGTCAAGTTCCTGGTTTATTATAGCTGGGCTAGATGAAGGAGGGATCACCAGGATCCGTCTCCAAAGGCTATTAATAACTGGTTCCAAACCAACTATTACTCGATGGTCATACCCCCATATTGGGGCTCCGTAAAGCATACTAGCTATCAATTTGGAAACTGTAATATTTTGAGCAGCCTTAATACTCCATTGGTCATGGAGGGAAAAAAAGCGCTGAATTGCCAAAGATTCCGTCTTTGCCTTCTGTTTAGCCACCAACATATGGGCTTGCCATAGTCCATTATAGGTGAAAACTATCCCTAAATATTTATATAAATGGACCTGCTCCAATTTGTACCCCCAATTATCTCTGATAAAAATAAGAATTTTATCATAATTAATGTTAAGCTTCTTTTCTTTACATCTTGCTTCAAAATCCGCCAATGCTCTATCCAGCCCTATTTTGCTGAGCGACACCCAAATTGTGTCATCCGCATACATGAGCATAAAGACCTTTCTAGTACCTATCCGTGGTGGGTGATATTTCCCAGCATCATTGTGCTCAGTTATGAGGGGATTGACATAGATGTTGAATAGAACTGACACCAATAAACATCCCTGCCGAACTCCTCGGTGCTTCTGTACCTGATCTGAGAGAGTCCCATTTACATGGATTCTCACCCTTAGAGTTGTTTTAGAATACAATGATTTAATCAAGCACAGTAGGCACTTATCCATTTGTAGTCTAGTAAGCTCCAACCATAGCTTAGATCTACAAATCAGGTCAAAAGCTGAAGACAGGTCAATAAAGGCAGCATAGATCTTACGACTGCACCGTTGGTATTTATTGATTATGTGGTTTAAAACAAAGGCTTCTCCAATCGTGGACCTGTTATTCCTAAATCCCGCCTGCTCTTCAGCGCGAATACCCTCCACTACTATCCATGCTTGAAGTCGAGTCAGTAACAGTCTAGTATATATTTTTGAAATTATACAAAGTAAATTAATAGGCCTATAGTTCCCAGGATTCATTTTGTCTCCCTTCTTAAAGATAGGTACAATTATGCTGGTTGTCCATGTATCCGGCACCACTGCAGTAGCATTGATTAGGGAAAACAGGTGTGCTATAGCCACAATTCAGCAATAGGGAAGGATCTTAAACACTTCACCTAGGATATAATCAGCCCCTGCTGCTTTACCTCCTTTCAGTTTCCCTAGTGCTTCAAAAACCTCCGATGGCATAACCTGATCCCATAATGGTAAATCTAAGTCAGGAAAGGTGGCAGTGCAGCATTCAGACTCATAAGCACTAAAAAGTTCAGAAAAATGTTGGGTCTAAATTGAAGGAGGGATCTTTATTTCTCTAATCAGTGACCCCTTCTTATATGCTTTATTAACTAAATTCCAAAAAAGCTGTGTGTCCTTATTATCCATTATTTCCAACAGCCTTTTCCATTGTTGTGCATAGTATCCCCCCTTCTATCTCATTATCAGAGATTTATATACTTTCCTTAGTTCCCTGAGCCTCGCGACGTGTTCTTCGCCCTCCTGTGTGTGAATTTCACAGGCAGCTCTCCTCATGGAGGCCCTTGCTAGTCTGCATTCTTTATCCCACCAGGCCTCATGTCTCCTAGTAGGATATTTTATTTCTTTTGGTACAAAGGTGAGTATCAGACTCAGATCATCCACAAACTGGGACCATAAAGCAAAAGCTTGCATCACATCGCTAGTAGCCATCATTTGAGTACATAACACACAGATATCTGGTCGCATAAGGAAAACTGCGACCTCTAGCTCTACTTCTTGCGACCAGCGAATTGGACGGCGAATTATTTCTTTCTCGCTATTCAGATCAGAAGGAAATTTGGCAAAATGACTATCCCTTTGCAGAATGATCTGTAAGGGAAAATGATCGCTCAAAACCTGATCCCCAACACAAAAGGACAAAAGGTATTCCTCCAAGTTCGGAGAGAGCAGAGCGTAGTCCAAAACACTACACACACACACACACACCCCGTACCGGTATAGGTCAGACTCCCTCTACTGCCTCCTACACTATTCCCATTTAATATCCTTAATGTCAGGTCCAATGTAAGTTGATACAGCTCATGCCCTGCCTGATTTATCTTGTGGTCCCGCGAGAGTCTATCAATGTTAGGATCAAAGAAAGTATTATCCACATCCCCCAAACCCGAGGGCCTGTAACATAGCTGGGGCGGAGGGGCCTATCCTTGCGTTTGGATCCTCTACCACCATTAATCCATCTTTGGGATGTTCGGTCTGGTGTACAAAAATCATCTCTCTCAAATTCAGCCAGAAGGTCTGGACCTGATTTACTGGGGGATTATAGGCATTTATCAATAAGATGGACAACTTTAAGGCCGAAACAACGTAAAGCCAGTATGTTATGCCCCCAGTGGCTAATTTCCTTGACCTGTATGTCTGCATCTATGACTATCAGAACCATTAAGCCTTCCTTAAGTCTTTCCCCCCTTATCCCCCTGCTGAGCTGGTATAGCCCATGTACGAAAACGATCCATATCAATTGTATCAGAGGCCCACCAAGTCTCTTTCAAACAAATCACGTCATACTGCCTAATATATGAGAGAAACTCAGGATCCTTATATTTAGAAGCCCATCCTGCAATGTTCCAGGTCACAATCTTCAGGCTTCCAACTGGGTCCACTGCAACGAGTCAGTCAATCTCAGACAGTACATTCCTCACTAAATTGTCATCTTGACATGGTAAAATAGTGACAGATGAAAGTAAGCAAATGGAATGTTGTTCTGGCCGTGGCGACGGGCTTTCCAAAAGAGGCATACTTATATGACATGGGCTATCTATAAAGGTTTTGGGGGGGGAGGCAGGGTGGTTAATAGGCCTTTCCCACATCTAGATTGAGTTGAGGTTAACTGGACCTGAGAATGAGTAACCATAGCTAGCTCTAGACAATTAATGTCTACAAGATCTGTACCATATTGGTTGGCCGTTTTAAAATCATGAGATATCAGCTCAGCCTCGTGAAAGTTATACTGATTAGTGTCAGACTTGCCATAAGGTAAAGAGATTTGTTTATTATTATTATTATTTGTATAGTGCAAGCGATGTACCTGGCGCTTTACAAAGAATATAGAGAGTAGATAGCTTTTGCAGGAAGAAACTAGAATTAGTCATTGGTGAGTCTCTGTTTACACTTCCTCCCTGCTTCCTAGCTCCAGCATAATGATCATGATGCTCTAGGTGATAAGTATCTATCAAATTAAGGGTTTTTTAAATAGCAAATAAGAAATACAGTTCATTGTATAAATTTATATTTTCAGAGTTGAAGATTATAAAGAATTGTTTAGACGCAGCAATGAGTCAGGAGATTTTGGAATCTCTGTGCTTCAGAATGTTGAAGAGAGCTTGCTTCCTGATCATGACACCGTTGAAGTGGGTAATTTCCCCTGCATTATTGGTGGGGAGGGAAGGGAGCAGATAGTATTATAGAATAAGTCAAGATAGATTTTTTTCCCCATGAGCTTGAAAAGCTGCTGTTGAAAGTCGTCGTTGTCATCATCATCATAACAGTTCCACTAGTTTATATAGATCTTGTTTGGATTGTTGGTAGCATTTGTAGTAGAAAACTCTAATAATATGTAGGGATTGGTCAGAAAATGGGTGGGAGCCCTTTTTTGCCCAAAGTGGAACAATGGGCAGCACACAGCACTGGCTTATTAGAGGATAACTGAGGGCAAAGAGCAGGGTCTTTGATAAGCTCCTGAACTGGCAGTGTGTGAGCATCTACACCCAGGGGCCCCTTGTGGTGGAACACCCCCTTATTCGTGGCTTTTCAAAATGGCCAAATAAAACTCAATCTGTTTTGTGGGGGGTTCTTCTAAATTCCCTATCTCATCTCCCACCTCCAAGTGTATGGTTTTACAGTGTGCACTTTTTCACCCCAGTCATTAATATCTTTCACATAGGATCATGGAACGTTAAAGTTGGAAGGGACCTCGAGAGGAATCTAGTTCAGCTCCCTGGTTGGGATGACTACAACAGATGACTGTCCAGCCTTTTTCTTAAAACCTCCTGTAAGCGGATAGCCTCCCTAGGCAATTTGTTCCATAGTCCAACAGTTCTTACTGTTAGGAAGTTTTTTCCCTGATATCTATCTGAAATCCATCTTCCTGTAATTTGAACCCATTGTTCCTAGTCTTGCCCTCTGTAGCAGTAACAGTTCCTTGCCATCTTTTTGGTGCCAGTCCTTTGGAAATTTGAAGACTACTGTTATGTCTCCCCTTAATCTTCACTTTTCTAGACTAAACATACCCAATTCCATCAACCTTTCCTCATAAGACTTGCTTTCTGTAAGACTCCCTTTATCATCTTTGTTGTCCTCCTTTGAACCTGTTCTAATTTGTCAATGTCCTCCTGGTGTGTAAAACTGGACACAGTACTCTAGGTGAGGTCTGTTCAGTTTTAAATAATGTGGAATTATAACTTCCACTGATATGGAGATAATGCAGTCTAAAATTGCATTACCCTTTTTTTGCAGCTATATCAAATTGCTGACTCATATTTCATTTATGATCAACCACAATCCCTAGACCCTTTTCACATGCACAGCTCCTATCTTATACTTGTGCATTTGGTTTTTCTTCCCTAAGTGCAGGACTTTATATCTACTTAGGTTGAATTTTATTTTATTTTCAGCCCAGTAAGATCTCCAACCTAGTAAACATTATCCGTATAATCTATTTTAAAATATAGTTCTATAGTGGCATGTTCTGCAAGGACAGACTGATTCAAAAATGTTTGGGCAGCTGAGGTGTACTGGGGCCTAGTAAGATCTTCTTAAGCCGAGTTCCATCTTCCAAGGTGTTAGCTACATCTCGCTGTTTTGTGCTATCTGCAAAGTTGATTAAGTATTCCCTCCACTTCTTCTTGTAAGTCACTGAGATGTTGAATAGTACTTGACACAGGACAGAACCCCCACTCAGAGTCAATGGGTATTTTCAGACGTTACGTGGTCAATGTCCACCACAGTCAATTCCCTGTGGTGGCTTGGACCACGTAATGTCTGTTGGGGGGAACGGATGTTCCCCCCCAGATGTTACCATGGTGTGGGATCAGATTTACCACGCGAGCAGCGAAGCGGCGGGGCCGGAGGCCGTTGAGTGTTGAATCTGATTCCAGGCCATGGTGACCCCCGCCGTCACTTCTGTACAGCGGACCTGGGCTGGAATCCCCGCAGGATTCTGGCCCGTGGCCATAGCAGGCGGGCGCTGCGGCAGCATTGGCCGCGGTGGCCGCCCGTCTCCCCAGAGGGTGGGCGGCGGGGAGCGTGGAGGGGGCGGGGCCATGCGGCCGCACATTGTGCCGCGCGGCCCCGCCCACCTTCCCTGATTCCCCGCCGGGATCCCCTGGAACGTCTATTAGGGCGTTACGGGTCATCCCAGCGGGGGATCATTTCCTTGATTTCGTGACGGGGCCAATCAGCCCCATCACATCTGAAAACACCCAATATCTCTCTCCAGTTTGATGATGAACCAGTCATGATCACTCTTTAAGTACTTCAGCTATGAATCCACCTCCTTGTAGTGTTTCCCAGCTTACACTCTGCAAGCTTGTCAATGACTGTATCATGTGGAACTCTGAGAAATAATTAGGGCCCCAGTACACCTCGGGTGCCCAAACATTTTTGAATCAGTCTGCCCTTGCAGAACATGCCACTATTTATAGAACCATATTTAAAAATAGATTATATGGATAATGTTTACCAACAAAATATTAAAATTAAACTTATACTTTATTCAGAAAATATTCAAAAAATCACCTATAAATATAAACTAGTTTTAGTAGCTTCTACACATTGTTTCCCTGTTACATGTGTTCTGCCTAATATACGGAAATTAAGGTGTTGTCTGGTCACAGTTGCTGGAATTTTGAAAACAACCAGACAAAAGATTTTGTGCTGACAAGCTGTGCGCAGTGAGCACTCCATTCGCTACTGAAATGCAGCCATGGTGGTAAAGTACAGTAATAGTGGCCTCCATCTCAAACCCCGTGTGCCGCGCAGATAGTGCCTGCTCATCTTGCATGCAACCCCTGCGTTGATCGTGTGCGTGCCCATGCAAGCAGGACTATGGCCACGCACACAGGGGTTTGGGATCGAGCCCAATGCCTGGTGACAACTCAACAAAACACTTTAAGTAAGGTAAAGTAAAGACTAGCAAACCAATTCGAGGTTACTTAGAGCAAATCTAGTCTAGGATTAAATACCTTTGCCATTAAGAGTATTATGGCCTCTTTAGTGGCCATAAGTGGTTAGTATTATATGCATTTTTTAAAGGACATGTCACTTGATGTATGCTTTGGGAAATATTTTTTTCTTTAAAAAAAATGTCGGCAGTGTGATTGGTATCCTGCAATTTTCAACAGTTAAATAACAGGTACCCCACAGAGGTAATTCCAAAAGCCAGCTTCAGGCCACCTTCTGCAAAAGCCATTCAGCATGAAGCTACTGTAGATTTCCTTGAAAATATTATCTTTCCTAAACTACTTGTTTCTTATTTTTGTCTCCTTCTGAATAAAAAATTAATTTCTCACATTCATACCCTGTTAAAAAGTATTGGTTTAGCCTGCTTTTCCTTTTTTTTCTTCTTTCTTACACACTGCTAGGAAAATATGAACTATCATTTATTAGAGCTGAGCAGTTGAACACATAAAGTTGCCTCAGATCTTCTCCTTAAAATGGAGGAGCAATATTTTATATCTGGCAAAATGTAAAAGTTAAACTGAAAATTGTAGTTTGATTGAATTTCCAACATGTTACTCTCTTTCCACTTGACCTCTGGTGCTGCAGGCAGCAGAATGTCCTTGGGCTTCCCTTAAATAGACAAACACTTGCAGGTCACCCCAACACCTCCTTTGCCGTCCATACTGTTCAATTCTAGATGAGTTCACAGTCTTCTGGGTCTTCCCCTGCTAAGCTCCTGTGCTAGCACTCTGGGTATGGAAGGCTCTTATAAGGCTGGCTAGTGCTTAGCAGCTGAGGGCAGGTCGTTAACTTGGAGCATAATTAAGTCTCTGCAGCGATTAGCAATGACTTGGCTACATTAGCATAAGACCCCACTTGGCACCAACTGCCAAAGCACATGGTCAGCAGACAGACACACACAAACACCAACTCAGCCTCTCTCACTCCTCCTCTCTTCAACCAGTCCCATGCAAAACTCCCTGTTTGCTCATAAGAACAAAAGTAGTGCCATACTGGGTCAGACCAATGATCTATTGAGCCCAACATCCTGTCTCTGACAGTGGCGAATCTCTGTCACTTGGGAGAAGTACCCAACAGGTCACAATAGGGTTATCTGCTCCGTTGTTCAGTCCCAGCTCCCAACAGTAAGACGCTATGTCCCCATAACTTACTTGGTTAATAGCTATTAATGGTCTACACCCAAAGAACTTATCCAACCCCCTTTTAAACCCAGCTATACTACTGGCCTTGACCACATCCTCTGGCAACAAATTCTATAGGTTAATTGTGTGCTGAGTGAAAAAATAATTTCTATTATTTTAAATCTGCTACCAGTTAGTTTCATTGACAGGGACCGTGTCTGTCTTATTCTTAGATAACGGCTCGGTATTTACTCATTCCATACCACATATGATTTTATATACTTCTTTCATATCCCCTCTCAGCCACCTGTTCTCCAAGCTAAAAAGCTCCAACCTATCCAGCCTCTCTTCATAGGGGAGCCATTCCTTACCCTTTATCATTTTTGTTGCCCTTCGCCATACATTTTCTAGTTCTAATATGTCTTTTTTGAGAAGGGCAACCAGAATTACACACAGTATTCAAGGTGTGGTCACACCATAGATTTATATAGAGGTATTATGATATTTTCAGTTTTACTCTCTGTCCCTTTCCAAATGATTCCTAACATTCTGTTTGCTTTTTTGGCTGCCACTGTACATTGTACTGAGGAATTCAATGTATTATCCACAATGACTCCAAGATCCTTTTCCTGAGTAGTAACTCCTAATTTAGAGCCCAGCATTGTGTACATATAGTTAGGGTTATTTTCCCCCATATGTATCACTTTGCACTTTAATGGCATTAAATTTCATCTGCCATTTATTTATTTATTTATTTATTTACTTATTTATTAAAACTTATTTGCCGCCCCCTCCTGCCTCAGGCATCTCAGGGCGGCTAACAACATTTAAAAAACATATTAAAATATATAGTAATAAAACTACAATTAAAACAACCTAAAAAACCGATACCCACCCACCCCACAGCCACAGCCACGGCGCAGCCACAGAGAATGCCCTCCTCATGGTAGACACCTGGAAAAGCTGGGGGACCCCGAGGAGGATGCCCCCGGCCAACCGCAGGGGCCGATCCAGGTCCCAGAGGGTGAGGCGTTTCTGCAGGTAGGTGCGGCCAAAGCCGTTTAGGACCTTAAAGGTCAACACCAACACCTTGAATTGGGCCCGGAAAATTATCGGCAGCCAGTGCAGAGAGCGAAGCACTGGTATAATGTGCTTGCATCGGCCCGTTCCAGACAGGAGACGGGTCACCGCATTCTGCACTATCTTCAGTTTCCGAACCAGCCTCAAGGGTAGCCCCACATAGAATGTGTTACAGTAGTCCAGTCTCGAGATAATAAAAGCATGGATGACTGTGACTAGAACAGAGTCCGAGACATACGGCCTTAACCGAAGCACCAGATGTGACTGGTGAAATGCCCCCTTTCCCACAGCTGCCACCTGGACATCCAGGCAGAGCTTCAGATCCAGGAGCACCCCCAGACTCCGGACCTGAGAAATCAAGGGAGGACGGACCCCAGCAATGATGGGGGCCATCACTCCCTTGGCTTTTCCCACAAGCATCACCTCCGTCTTGTCAGGATTTAATCTTAGGCAGCTCACCCTCATCCAATCCCCCACAGCTGACAAACACTGGGTAAGCACCGAGACTGCCAGGCTTGAGTCAGATGAAAATGAGAGATTTAGCTGGGTATCATCATTATATTGATGATACCTCACCCCAAACTCCTTAACAACCTCCCCCAAAGGCTGCATGTACACATTGAACAAGAGAAGGGATAGAATGGAACCCTGTGGAACTCCACACGTGAGGGCCTGGGGGGGAAGATGAAAACTCCCCCAGCATCACATGCTGGGTTCTCCCAGCCAGAAAAGAGCGGAACTATTCAAGAACAGTCCTGCTAATCCCTGCCCAATCCCGCAACCGAGTCACCAACAACTCACAATCAGCAGTATCAAATGCAGCCGAGAGATCTAACAGGGTTGAATAACCCTGGTCCAACTCACGGGAGAGGTCGTCGACCAAAGCCACAAGTGCAGTCTCCGCACCATAACTCGGACGAAATCCAGACTGCGACAGATCAAGAAAATTGACCTAGTCCAAATGCTCCTGAAGCTCCCTAAAAAGGGAAGGTTAGAGACCAGACAATAACTGGCCAGGACGCCAATGTCCAAGGATGGCTTCTTGAGCAGTTGCCGCACCACTGCCTCCTTGAGGCAGTTCAGCACCTTGCCCTCCCAAGAGAGGCATTGACTATCCCCACCAGCAGCGGCCCCAGTGTCTCCCAGCTAGCCTTAATCAGCCAGGACGGGCATGGATCCAATTCACAATAAGTGGCTCAACAGTCCCAAGAGCATCCCCCGCATCCAAGGGTGACACAACCTGAAACTCATCCCACAAAACAGGACAAGAAGGGGCTTCTACTGCCTCTGACCCACCCACTGCGAAAAAGGTTGCATCGAAACTGTGGTGAATTTGAGCGATTTTATCTGCAAAAAAGTCCACAAACGAATCACAGTAAGCATTTGATGATTCTAAGTCCAGGCGGAGGGAGACCGGACTGACCAGCCCCCACACCACCCGGAACAGCTCAGCCAGGCGGGACTTAGCAGACGCAATGAGGGCAGCAAAGAAGACCTTCTTTACTGTCCGCACCACAACGGCATAGGTACGTAACCAGACTCTATGCCACAATCAATCAACTTCAGTACACGAGTGACGCCACCATCACTCTTAACGGCCACCCTTCCCACTTTATCTGCTGCAGCTCCTTCGTATACCACGGGGAGCTACGTTGTCAGCGATTCAGGAGCGGACACCTGGGAGCCACACGGTTGATGGCTTCCGCCAACACGGAATGCCACATGGACATAAGGTCATCGAGTGAACGGCCATCAAGGTCAGAGGAAACATCCCCTAGAGCTATCTGGAACCTTTCTGGTTCCATAAGCCTTAGGGGCAAACCAACCTAACTGGTTCTGCACCCTTCGGGGGGCCGACATGTGCCAGGACACCAGCCTGGAGGAGATAATGATCCATCCACGACAAGGACACTGTTGACACCTCCCCCACTAAAGGATCCCCCGTCTCAAGGACAGTGCAAAATATCATGTCCAGGGTATGTCCCCGAACATGTGTGGGGTCCACTACTCTCTGAGACAGGCCCATGGTGGCCATGAACTCACACACTGCTTCTCCAAGACTGGCGTCGGGATGAATGTTGAAGTCCCCCAGAACTATCACCCTGGGGGAGCGCAGACCACCTCCGATGCCAGCTCGGTCAGTGCGGGCAGCGAAGCTGCTGTACAGGTGGGTGGCCGGTATACCAACAGCACCTCCACTCTGTCTCCAAATCAAACACCAAACGGAGACCCTCCACAACCATGATAGGTTGCGCAGGAAATCTCCTCACAGACCAGGCATCCTTAAAAATAATGGCTACACTGCCCCCCTCTCCCACCCCCGGCCCTCCAGCTGTGGCTTATGTTGTACGGAGTACCCAGCTGGAACAAGGTCAGACAATATAGGTATCAACTCGGTGCCCAGCCAGGTCTCCGTAACACATGTGAGGTCAGACCCCTGGTCCAGGATCATCTCCCAGACCGTAGTAGACTTATTAGCCACTGACCTCATGTTTACCAGCATCAAACTGAGGCCGTGGGCCCTGTGGTCCCCAATCACCTCACCGCCTGCCTGGGGGCCAATGAGCAGGACAGATATATAACATCTGTTCCGTCTCACAGATCGAACTCACCTCCCAGAAGGACCATAATTACGCCGGCCCAGCAGGACCCCTATAGCTTCAGCCCCCCCTGGTCCACTCCCCCAACTTCCCCCCTGGAAGCTGCCCC
>QEPC01001394.1:3224135-3242530 GCA_003113815.1 Sphenodon punctatus
CTATCTATCTATCTATCTATCTATCTATCTATCTATCTATCTATCTATCTATCTATCTATCCCGATGTGGTAAGCAACAAAATATATATATTCATTTTAAATGTCTTTATTTTTCATGTAGATCCTAATCCTGAGGTTGCTTGATTGATGCTAGGTTGAGAGCTAAAGAGCTTGCTTCCAAGACACATGGTTAGCTGTTACTCCTGAGAAAGGAATAGTTGCTTTCGGTGCCCCTCAGTTCATTTCTCTTCTCTCCCCATGCCAAAGCAAAGAATAAAGGAAATCCTTAATGGGCTATACATGATACTGACCTGAGTGCCAGGGATGTGCTCAGAATTGCTTTAAATGTGGGTGTAGGGTGTGGGTGGGTTGTATTTTTATGTTTGTACAATCTGTAAGCCACCCTGAGCGTTTGGAAAAAGGTGGCATCTACGCTTAAATAAATAAAATAAAGTAGCAATCCTGTAGTAAGTTATGCATTAGTAGGCCACACAGACCCTGGATAATGTCCATAGGTTCTACAAAGGAACAAGGTGCATTTGTGCAGGTTCGACTATAGGGCAAGGACCATCTCATGGTCCTCATGGAGAACAGAGCAGGCACATTTGATTGCTGTGTTGGAGCACAAATGGTTGTGATTTGAGGCTTCACAACGATTCATCCTAAATGTGATGCAGCAGAAGCAGTGATCATTTTCTAACTCACTGCCTGAATCAGGGAATAGGTTAGCAAAACAATGCTGGGATTTTCCTGGCATATGTCCATTTCTCAGCTTTTAAATTATCTTTTAATTCTGTTTGCTGTCTGATTATAAGCTATTGCATGCTAGGGAATCTATCACTTTGCATGCTTTCATGGTTTTTAATTGAATGCCATAACCAGTTCAACCTTGGTGATCTCTTGTGATGAGTGGAAAGTCGAGAGGTATAGGGAATACTTTTAATAATTTTGCGTGGACAGGCAATTTAACAATTGGTTTGTCTCAGAGTAAATTCAACAGAAAATTGCTTTATGGGACGTGTGGTATTGTTGATTGACTCCACAATTGGCCTTTCCACTTAGAAAATCAATTGTCAGTATAAAGTCAACCGTGGCAATTAGTAATCAAGAGGAAACGAGTTTAGGAATGCAGTTGAAAGTGACCTGAGTAATGGAATTTGGGTTGGTGTAAGGGAAAGGAAGTATCTTTATTTTTATTATTGTAGAACCATATACACCTTCCCACGTGGACTACTAATTAGGTTTTTCATATCCAGACACAAGCCTCTGGATCTTACACTACAGACAGCATTTTATTAATCTTTTCTGTTACATTGAAAAGCTATGTTGACAGTGAGCTAAAACGAATCGGAGTAGTATTTTTATAATTATCAAATATGAAAAACTTATCCTATTAAGAATTTTCTTTTGTATGACACTTGCATTCACTTGTACTTATCACATCAGCTCTGATAATGTATCACTAATTTGATAAGACTGTAATAGGGTAAGTGAGAATCCCTATAAACATATAGGTTAGGGGTTTGTCCCAATCATTTTGGCCACAATTTTCAAACACTTGTTTCCATAGTAGTTCCACCAAGGTTAACAGGACCATTCTGGAGGAAATGTTTTGAGGACTGCAAACTTACAAACATGGCTGCTAAGTACAGTGGAACACAAATATCTGATAGAGAGTGGAGATACCATTGTTAGCTGCCATTTCCATTAAAATGCATAGGGTTTTTTGGTTTGTTTTTTGTTTTTTTAAAACCTATTCTGAGTAGGGCTGAAATTTTGTGTAGGAGGTTTTAGAAAAGATGTCTTAAAAACCTTAACTTTTCTCTCTGATTGAACAACCAGAAATAATATTTTGTTCATAGCTTAATTTTAGAATCTGTGGTTGTTTATTAGACAAAGGAGCATTCCAGTGAATATATTTTTTCATTAATATTGATGTGCTGGGTCAATAGTGCCCAGAGATATTTATCTTCCTAATGAAGGTGTTGTATAAACTTGAATAAACAATGAAGTTCTTGCACCAGCACCACACATGCAAGTAGCATTCTAATGGCTGTCTTTAGAAACAAGTGATGAAACCGGTTTCTTTGTATAAACTCAGACTGATAAAAAATAGTGCAACTTTCCCAAATTAGCATATGCTATGACTTGCATCACTATGCGAGCATGGGGAAGTTAAGTGCGGTGGTTGGTAATAGAAGAGACAAATCAAATTGATTTTGCTAAAGTAGCAAACCAGTGCCTAAGTCACAAGTGAAAATTAGATTAGCAGCCTTAACTTATTGGAATCTAATACATATCACGAAAAAGCCACTGATAGCTGACTTAATTGACAGTCTCTGCTCAGCAGAGGCTCCATTCTGGAATCACCAGGTCAGGATTCAGGTGCTTTGGCAGAGCTGTGAGGAGAAGCTTCCTGCTCCCATTAATGCTAACTAGAGGCAGGCATATAAATCTGTCAATTTTATGAGCAATAAAACCACATGAATCACAATTAAACAAAAATAAATTTAGAAAATATTTAAAAGGAGCAGAAATTGCAGTTGCAATTGACAGTGTTAAAAACTGAACTTTTACAACCTTGCAGTATTTCTGGGATTCCCTATACTTAGGATAAAAAATACCGTAAGTACTGTGCCAATTTAACTAATAGAAGTGGTTAATTCCAGTTTTGAAGGTGCTCCTTGTAAATAACTCTGCTGCCCTCAAACAAAACATGTGCCCATATATTGCAGAATCCTTAGAGGTGAATGACAGTGATATGTGGCAGACCCTATAGCAGAACAGTGCTAGAAAATATCTGTTATATATCAGAGAAGAGGTGGAGACAAAATATTTATTATTTATTTATTAAAATTTATTATTCTGCTGTATCCTGAGTGCTCAGAACATAAATAATTAAAATCCCTCATCTCAGAGTCCCCCAAACCCTTATCCCAAACTTGCTTGCCAAATGCCTGGCCAAATAAAATGTCTTACATTTCCTCTGGAAGATGAGTAGGCTCGGGCTCTGATGAACCTCTAGGTGAAGGAGGTTCCATGATACTGGGGCAGCAGCCGAGACCACCTTTGTGCGCACCATCACTGTATGAACCTGACAGGCAGTTCGTATGTGCAAGAGGATGCTCTTGGCAGACCTCAGAGGCCATGGTGGGTTATGAGAGCGATATGAGGGGCCCAGGTTGTATAGGAAGTTTGAAGGAAACTGACACCTTGAATTGAGCTATTGGGAGCCAATGCAGACTCTGATGCACCAGTGTAATGTGCTCCCAGCAACACCCCCTCCCTCCCCCCAAGAGAAGATGGGCCATCATGTTCTGCACCAGCTGCAGCGTCAGAGCAGTCATCAAGGGCAGCTCCATGTAGAGCACATTGCAGTCATCTAGCGTCGAGGTGATGAAGGCTTGGATGATGATGGCCAATTTTATATTTAATAAAAAGGGTTGCAGCCTTCTCACTAGATTTAGCTTATGAAAATTGGCCTTCACCACTGTAGCAACCTGATGTTACAGGTGCAGCAGTTGGTCCAGTACCACTCATAAGCTGCAAATCTTATGACCAAAGGAGGCTGGACCCCATCAATGACAGGTGGCATCCAGGTCATACGGCTGGTTAACCATCATCACGCCAGTCTTGTCTGGATTAAACTTCAATGCACATCCAGTTTCTGATGGAAGCTAAACACTGGGAACGCACCGAGACTGCAAAACCTGGGTTGGATGAAAAAAAGAAATATATCTGGCTGTTATCAGCATATTGATAACACCTTGCTCAAATCTTTATACAGTCTTGCCTCATGGCCTCAAATACACATTGAACAAGAGGAGAAACAAGATGGAACCCTGCAGAATCCCAAAAGGGCCAAGAAAATGACATGTGGTCATTCATTACCATGCTTTGACACCTCCCCAACAGGAGCGAGCAGAACCACTAAAGACTGGTCCCACAAATCACTATGTAGTCATGCAGTCATTTCAGCACCTCATGATCAACGGTATCAAAAAATTAACAATATCAACAGGATACAATTTCCCTGTTCCTGTAGTTCAGGTGATTTCTTTTTTTCTTTTTAAAAAAAAACTGATGTTAATGTATTTGTGCTAACTTTTGGGCCATGCAGCTAGTCAGAAATATTCTAGTTACATAGAAGAGGAAGGAAGGAAGGAAGGAAGGGCCTTGTGTGGTCCAAAAGCTAGCATAATCTTGCCAGCAGAAGTTGGTCCAATAAAAGAGATCACCTGAACTACGTTGTCTCCATCTTTTACATTTGGGACCAACACAGCAACCATGCCTTCTCTTGACTGTCAGAGAAGACTCATTTACCAAATAACTACAGGGACTTCTTGTGAAATCTAGATCCTGAAGGCTACTCTAAAGTCAGCTGGCTGGCTTTAAGCCCAAATGGGTTGCTTGCTTTAGGGCTAGACAGAGTATATTGTGTTTCACCTGCCTCTTACCTGAGGAGTTCCAGAGCTAGAACTAAGGTTGTGGGAGTCAAGTATACTGGCTCTTTGTCTGCTGGCATCTACCTTAGGGGAGCTCACGTGGCTGTCTCCCCCACAGTTCAAAGGGCAACCATGTCACCAGCTGTTAAAGGGCTTGTATGCATGAGCAGTTTCTCCAGAGGAATTATTCTGGAGTAACTGGCTATTTCCAGTTCAGTTTCCATGATCAGGACAGAGCTGGGATTGGCTTTCCCCTTTTTGCCCCCTAGTTGGGAACTTGCAGAAAACTGCCAGCAGGGGGAGCTGGAATAACAAGCAGATAGGGCAGAAATATTGGGTGTCTTGACATAACTCTGTTCAGTGTTCTGTAACACAGTGTCCTACTGTGTTTAGACATACTGCCAACACAGTGTTCACCCCAAACACTGATTAAACTGTCAAGACCTGGCAGCATTCACTTCTAGTGTTTGAGGTGAACACTGTGTTGATGTTGAGGGTATGTCTAAACACTTTGATGGTAGGACACTGTATTACAGAACACTGAACAGTGTTATGTCTAAAGACACCTCTTGTGAGAGGAACACAATAGCAGGAAGAACTGGTAACTTATGGGAAAGGAGAGGTGGAGACTTCTGTACAGAAGATTGCTTTCCATTTCCTGGAGTAAGTATTTCCCTTGCCGCTTCTCTGCAGCAATAAGTACCTCCTTTTAAACTCACTTTAAGCCTTCTGTTCATGAGAACAAAAGTGCTTGCATTTAACAAGCATTACAATTTCAGCACTGACAGTGACGTTTTTCAGAACACGTGAAATGTATTTTAT
This sequence comes from Sphenodon punctatus, assembly GCA_003113815.1. Taxonomy (NCBI): domain Eukaryota; kingdom Metazoa; phylum Chordata; class Lepidosauria; order Sphenodontia; family Sphenodontidae; genus Sphenodon; species Sphenodon punctatus. The sequence goes on from QEPC01001394.1 coordinate 3,229,403, forward strand.
ACAATTGCAGTTTGATATCTATCTATACAAACCGGGGATTTATTTGAAAAGCCGGTTTGGAATGAGCTGGAGAACCCAGGTTGCTTGGTTCAATTACTTTTTGAGAAACCACACAGAGAAATGTTAAATAGTTTGTGGCAGAATAAGGAACTATTTCTCAGGTTAGAGGAAAGAAATTGTGGAGAATACATATTTTTCTCCCTTAAAATACATCGAGCAACACAGTCTTAGAAACATACAGATTCTAAATTCCTTTAAAAACAAGAAATATAAAAATGATCAACATTTTGCATTCATACAGCAAAAGCTTAGTGGAGCTTCATTACATACATATAGCAAATCATGACTTTGCTAGTAATGAGCTGGAACAGACATTTAAGTATCTTTCTACAAGGCATGTCAGATACTAATTCTGAGAGAGTGTTCTCTGCAAATATACTGCTAAGCCAAACCTAAAACTACCTTATTAAACACATGCATTTAAATGGACTTTAAAGTATCTATTTCTGAATTGTTTTGTGGGTTTTTTGTTTGTTTGTTTATTTTGGATTTTTTTTTAAAAAAAGAGCTTCCAAGGTATTACATCCCAGTGGTTCATTTGAGCATATTGCTTGGATAGGAAACAGCATTTGTTAACTCAACAGCAGTTTTATAGACTTTCTTTTTCCAACTGGTCCCTGAATTTTTGGCATATTCATCCAACAGCTTATGGGGTCCTTCTTCATTAGGATGTGTGGATGAAATTCCAGGGAAAGACTCAGCCTTTTGATCGTCGTGGCTTGCTTATGCTCTGGCCTTCACAGCCCAGATGCATCATTCTACTACTGAGAATACCTGAAGTCCAACTGCAGGCTTCCTCATTCACTGCTGTCATGCACCCTGCTCTTGGATATATTCTTCTGGTAAGTATGCTCTGGTCAGGAAACCTCCAGAAGTCCTCCAGTGTTCATAATTTAAATATGAACTAGCAGGAGTTTTTCGTCAGATATGAATAACGGAGAACCCAAGCTTTCACTTGAAAAGAACCCTCACCCTTGAAGAGAGAAGTTAGAAAAATGTGAACCAAGCATATCTGAAGGGTTTGAAATCCACAACATGAATTAAAAAAAGAAAGAAAGAAAAGGCAAAGAATAGTCATTTATAAACTACAGAAATTCTAGCAAAATCTCATTTACATACAATGGGGCTTGATTTAATGATTTTTGTCTGCTTTGGGTTTGCACTACTAGAACCGCCCGTTACACAAGAGTAAAAAAGACCTGCCCCCCCCCCCCCGAAAGTTCCCATAGAAAGAAGCGGTGGGACCCCATGTGGGAAGGCAGAAGGAGAGCAAAAATAGGTCAAGCTGGCCTCATAGAAATTCCCTTCAGAAAACTAGCTTCATGCGAAACAGCCAGCCTAAGAAAGAAACAGGAAGAGCCGGTACTTAAAAGATATTGAGCAATTGGGACACCAGGTAACTCCACCTGTTTGTATGTGTCTTATCATATTGTATCCTGTTAACCCTGATAAATAAACATCCCCCTCTTTCTTTGGCATATTCCTTGTTCCTGTCACATCTTTTGGGGGGAGAAGAGGGTAGGCCAACCGGTTAGCGTGCCACAAACTCAGACTTAATCCCTAGCACACGGGGACCCTCGGTGGCTGAAAAGACTAATTCCTAAAATTTGAGCTCTTGCCTGGGCACTGGGACCTTTCCCCTGTGGGACCACCGTGTTCACGCATGGAGAAAAGATCACGTGGTAACATTCCCCCTCCCTCACAAGGCCATCTCCACCTGATGAATGAGCATAAAGGAGGCACTGGGGAACAACACTTCGTTCCACAAAGCCTGTCTAAAGGATTCTCTCAAATCACTTTGGTATCTTTACCATGATTATAAGACACAGGGCCCCATCTCATTTGCGACCTAATATGTAGGCCAGAGAAATGTACACCTGTAAATACTGGACAGGTGCTTGGCATTTCAGTTGAGCATAATTTGTGGCAGGCAAATAAGTCTTGCCCCAAACTAACATTGCTGTGAAAGCTGGGTGCCTGGTCAGCATGCATATGCATACGCAGGTACTTGTACTGGTGGTACATGCCAGAAATCAAGTGGTGGACAGCAACTCTGAAATTTTATATCTAGAAAATATAGAATGAAGAGTAAGTGTGTTTTTCTTTCTCCTTAGCTCTATCCCTCTCTCCTCAGTTCTCTTACCTGCATCCCTTCAGGCTTGTAGAATCTGTGGCTTCCCCCCTTTTTTCTTTGCCTTGCTTTTATGTACCTATTCAGATCCCCCTATTCCCTTCCTCTGCCCCACTAATCAACTGCCCTGCAACAGTCTCTTGCTTTGACACCTCACAGACACTTTTCCAAAGCCAGTTATCAAAGTCATGTGCTGGGGTCTTTTGGGGGGGAGGGGGGGAGTAGTGGTGGTGCCTTTCCAGAATCCACCACCCAAATTAAGCCTTGCCCACCAACATGAGATACCTCTCATAGTAGATTGTGAAGATGTTAAACATATGGTCACATGTATTGAGGATTCAGGAATCCACTGGATTCCTTGAAATTGGCTCCTTGGCGAGACTTGGCTATGCCTGTAGGCTCTTTTGGATTTGAATCTCCCTTCTTTGGGGAAAGATGAAACTGGGAGTATCTAACAAAACCCATTTGTGGCACCAAAATGAACTTTCTTCACTATAAGTTGTGCTGACCTATGACCAAGGAAAAATGAGATAAACAACTGTCTTGACATTTTCTGGACATCTGAAATAACTCCTAATGTAGAAGAATGGGGCAGCTGACACCTTTCAGAGCTCGGTATTGTTATAGATTCTACAATCTCCTGTACAAATTGTGGCCTCAGTTACATTTTGATGCATTTTGGAAGATTTTTCTGTAACCATGACAGCTAGACACTTGCTTTAAGAAGACTGAAACTCTGCTTTTAAGACTGTAGCTCCCAATAAATGCCAGCATACCTTACTGTCACATATTTGCTATTCCTGATCTCTTGCCATACAGGTCCTTGCCATCTGTGGTCTGCTATCTGCAGTTCACTGCTCACAATGCCTCATTTTCTCTCTCTATGCTCCTCTATGTTACCCTTTCAGATTCATGCAGTTCCATAGCTAGAACACTGGCACGGGGGAGAAGGGGAGGTGGAGAGGGGCAGACTGCATGACAAGGGGAATAATTGCACTTGTCTTCTGATATTTACGTACTATGCAGACATTTTCTTACCAGAATTGTGATTACTCTCTGGCGTTAGGCCTAAACTCACTCACCTGAGTCTTAAGACATCTTATTCTTCAGACTTAGGGTGTTTTTACATGGGAGACATTTCTGCTGCAGCTTAAAAATCTGGCTTGGGAACCCGTATTGCGGGGGGGGGGGGATTTAGATGTTCCTCACTGGACCAGAAATCGCCCAGACGCCATTGGAAACGGTAGTGCCAGGCAACTCCCTGAAGTTTTGAGATACAGACTAGGTAAGTCCCCATTAGCCAAGGTCTTACCAGTTCATGTCTCTAAATGTATTAGAGTTGCCTGGTGCCACTGTTTCCAATGGTTCCCAGGTGACTTTGGGTCTGGCAAACAGCATCAAAATCCCTCCCACAGGGTTTTCTCCAAGCTGGATTTTTAAGCTTCAGAAGAAATGCCTCCCATGTAAAAAATGCCCTAAGAAACGAAGGGGAAAACCTGGAACGCATCTTATTTTGAAAGGAAAGCAAAAAATAAATATTACTAGAAGGGAGGCAGTGTGTCTCTATGCTGCCCCTTAACTACGGGCCTGGAACTGGATCCATGTTAGATCGGTTTATTTTCATTAATGTTTGAAATAATGTAAATCCTTTTCTGCTCTTTACTCATGTAAAAACAATGCTGCGGGTGTGATCCAGGTTGTAGACCTTGGTAATGGGTGGGGGGCGAGGGGAGAGAGAAGAAAAAAAGGGTAGAACAAAACAAGAGCTGAAGATCAGTCTTAATAGGTTACCTGCTTCAGATTAAATCAATGGAGTCTGTCAGTGCATAATAATTCTTGTACTGAAAGGAGAATTGCCCTTTTGCGGCCGCTCCTGGCCAATTTGTTGCACCCCTCCCTGGCTGGGCCAAATGAGGACGACAATTCGGTGAGGATGGGTGCTTTTACCTGCACCACTCCCTCCCCCGGCCACTAGTAGCCTCCGCGGGAGCATGGGGCCCTGCGGGGGGAGGGATCTTGGAGAGGGCGCCCGCATGACGGGAAGAGCTGTGGACCCAGCCGGGGTTGATAGGCAACCTTTGCCGGAATGGGCACGAAGGCCGTGCGAGTTGATTGGTGCACCACCCAAAGGGGGTGGTGTAGTAAGTGAATTCCGCCGCTCGTCTCCTTAGTTGGGAGGCGGCGGTGAGCAGGGTAGCACCCTTCCAACCGCACATTTAACACTATGGCTGAGCGGTCGCTTAGTAGGGCCAGGAAGGAATTTTTTGCGAGTAACATTATTGGGCCATTGTTGCTCGCTTTTTTGCCTTCCTCATAGTGCTGGGGCCATTTGGCTGATTTAATTTAACCCTTAAGAATTTAGTTATGGCTGCTATGCTGAATTTGTTGCACTCTGCAGGGGTCCAGCACCTGAGTTAGGTAGGTTACAATTTTGATTGGGGCATCTCCATAAGAGATGAGAGGGGATCGCAGCTGGAATGTCAGGGTATGGCCTGCGGCGGAGTCAACTCCTTGGGAGAAGTGACCGCGAGGGGACCATAGGGACATGTACTGTCCCTGGTTTGAGGGCACTATCCTCCTTCCTCCGGCCCACATGGGGCCTGGTCCCCCTCCCACGACCTCGGCAACGGGAGGGAAAGATGTTTGAACAGTTAAGAGGGATTGGTACCTGATGGGATATTGGGCCAATCCCTGAGTTATGTTTATATGCTTGGTTATGGGTGCTGGACCTAATTCACTTCAGCGAATTGCCACTACCATTACAATTCGAACACAAGATCTAATCTTAATAAAGAGTGCGGTCATTTTAAATCCAACTTTCTGGTGTCGAGTCTCATTTGGGGGGTGCACCGACAACGTTGTGTTTGCTTTTATGTTCAGACGTTGCTTTAATTGTAGCAAGGCAAGAAGCAGAATGACATTTCTGAGATTCAAATAATGAAGAGTCATGAATGACAAAATTCTAGCAATCAGGTTTGCAGAGATCTCTATGGTTACCTAGTTCAAACTCATGCTTCAAGCAAAGGGGAGCTTTTGTGCCACTCTTTGAACCTACAGAACCCTACCTTAAAGACAAGATGATTGGCTGTAACTTCCTCATTAACCAAAATGATCTGCTCCTTGCTTGAACTTGCCATCTAAAAGTGCTCGCTAATATCTGAGCTAAATTTGTTCTCATTTAACTTTAGTGGCAAAGAACATGGATTGTTTATGCATCACAAAATCATTGTATACTATGTACACTAATATTTTAATGAACTCCCCCCCCACCCCCACCCCCATTTATCAGCCAAGTCTCAATGAGACCCTTTTTACATGGGGCTCTCCCACTCATGAACATGCAGAAGTCTGCTATTCATAAGTGGGAGAGGCCCATGTGAAGGATGCGGGTGTGGGCACGCACGGTGAGTGGGGATGCGTGCACTCTTCCCCTAACACTCATGTCCCCGCATGGAGCAACCAGGGAAAACAGCGGTTGCTCCATATGTGGGGATGAATGGGGGTGTGTGGAGATGTGCCCACCCACCATGCAGGCATCAATGTGCCCACGGATATACATACACACCACGTTGCGGGGGCCATGTTAAAAAGGCCATAATCAAGGGAAGTCTGTCAAGCTCTCTAGAGCTGAGCCTTGTTTTTTGGAGACAAAGTAGTAAAGTGATATATCTGGATACATTTTGTAAGGTATCCCCTTGCATGCTTTTTTTCATTGACTGTTCATGAACAAAGGTCCAGATTTCCACATATAGGCAGCCTGTTCTGCACACAAACAAGGTGGTATTTTACAAAGGTATCATAAAGCTTAACTTTGAACTTCTCAGGTCATGGTTTTGCTTGAACCAAGCATTATTCCCTGCAGAAGTTTAGAGCAGTAGAAAGACTGCCCGATACATCAAAGAATATGTATAGGAGGTGGAAGTGACCTGCTGTAAGTAAATATGCTGGATTTAGGATTATGGGTCTAACAGCAGCCAAAGATGTAGCATCATTCCCCACTCTGTTCCTGCGTCTCCCCTTTTAACCTCATAATGCTCTCCACACACTGGAGTGAAGCCATGCATGGCTCTGCCATAGTTGAAGCAGTTACAGATGGATGCACACCTTGCACTACAGGGGCAGCCATGAGAAGGAGAGAGATCCAGAGATTTTGGATTAGGACTGAAATGAGATATTGAAATTACTCTATCTCACCAAACTCCTGGGATCTTCACCAAGTTCTTGGCAAGGAAAAAGAAAATCACTGTGAATGCACAAATGGATGCTTCCCTTAACCAAAATGGTGGTGATAGTGTTACCACCATTTTGGTTAAGGGCAGAAGCCATTTTGTGCATGTGAAATCGACTGCCCTTAGCCAAAATGACGGTGATGCAATCGCCAACAATTTGACTAAAGGTGGTGGCCAAAACAACCCAGCAGTCATTTTGTGCATGTTGAATAATTTATTTATTTATTTATTTTATTTTAAATGCTCCTGCTGGGAACTCGATCTGGGACAGAGATTGCGACGAGATCTCGGTCCCAGCACTCGACATGACAAAAAGTGCTTGCGAGCAGCAATTTATCTGCTCCTTTCACCCCTACTGTGGCTCTATAGTGTGGGTTCTGTAGTTCTGATCCTTTAGTCAAAGCCATGGGTTTGGGGACTTTGTGTAGATGGAACATGTGATTGCTTTCTGTCTTAATGCCTGTCATAGTCTCCTTACTCTTTGGTATGTTTGAAATTCTGATTTCTATTTATCTTTTCATGCAATCACTTACTTTTTCTGCGGCATCTACAGTTATAGAAAGCCTACTGATTATTAGTACTTTTGTTCCACCGGTTTCACTGTCTTCTCAATTTATCCTCGAGTTTGTATATTGATTAACATATTTTTGGCCTGTGTAATCTAGTAGGAAGGTAGTGTTCTTGGCTGATGATATCAGTGAAAATCTAACCTTCCAGTTGGTTCTGTTTGATACATTTTCAAATGATTCCAAGTCACTAGTCTGGAAGAATTGATATAGGAAGGTCAGACTGTTTGACTTCTTTCTATTTGTAGCATCTTGGCGAGAAAGCGAGGGGTAAAGTGTGGAATGTCAGAAACATGTATTTGTTTATACCGAGATGTTGTGAATCCTAATTATTTCTTTGCTTTTTAAAAGTGTTCATGCTTTTAACCCTCACATTTAATCTGTCAATATCTGTAAAGAGTTCTGATTTCACTATACGGTAAGAAGACCAATTAGTCACCGAGTGTCCATGCTGTACATGTGGATTAGGAAGGATGTTCCACTATATTATTCGGCTAAATATGTGCTGCAATGGAAATCTAGTCAACAAAAGAACTAAACGTTATTTTCTCATGCTATGCTCTCCCATGACTTCCCTTGCTAATATTTGTGATTTTCCAATGACATTTCCCTATTTTTCTCGACACACTTCTTTCTCTTGTTGCTTGCTTTGTGAAACACAGAAAAGCAAAAGGGGTAACTGAGGCCACTTTCAGACCTGCCTCTCCGCACATATTTTGGCTGCAGGAGGGAACGCGCAAGCCAGGATATGGGAGGGGTTCGGCTGGTCTGAAAGTCCCCCCCTGCACGACTTTGCTGGCTCAAACATGCAGAGATACAGAGCAAGATTTCCAAAATATGCACCAGGGGAGGGCAGGGCAGGGCAGGACTGAAAGTGGCCTGAGTATTTCTGGAAAAGACGGAAACTGTCTATATGCACATTGCTGTCAAGTACACAAAGTAAAGTAAGGAAAATGAAATAGCTTTCTTTCTCTCGTCTCTTTCAGTTATAGTAATCTTAGGTGTTACTTGTAACAACAGCAGGAAGAGTGTTTTCAGGAAGAAGTGTGATTTTTTTTTCTTTTTCATTTTTTTCTTGATGGTGTACAGTGCAGGAGGGAGGCAAGAAATCTTATTTTCTTTGCCACTTTGCTGACGTTGATATTTAACTCAGCTGCTCTTCTTTTTCCTGGTGCTGATTCTACCGGCTGTGATTAAAAGCAGAAACAACCAGCTATTTTTTACCCCAGAATTTTAGATAGCATTAGTTTTATAGCAGTGACTTCCAAAATTTTTGCTTGCTGCCTGGCCCTATTTTAGGACTTAAATCCTGTTAATCCAGAAAGAAATGATCAACAAAAAACCCAACCCAAAACCACAAAAGTCATACTTATTTAATATTTAATGTTAACATATTTAATGTTAACTAGGAACATGACCACATCTGAAGATGGCACAGACCCCACTTGGGGACCCCTTCTATAGCTTGGGAACCTTTTTTTAAAAATGAGTTATTTTGTTCCTGGTTATATAATTATTTCAAGTTAAGAATCTGTCTTTATTCATTTTGAGAAATCAGTTGTATTCTGTTACAATTTCTCTCTTGGACTCCAATATGTTTGATTTTGTGAAATACAGGAAAATGTTATCTGCCTACAGGGAAATTTTGTTCTCTATCTATTTCTGTGAGAAGGTTATTACTTGCTGTGTTGGCCAGGAGTTTAATTGCTAATGCAGAGTGTGATACTTATGAGATACTGCTCATTTTCTCATTTAAACTTAACCAACTTTCAAAATTCAGTGACAAAAACTAAAAATAGGCTTATGCACTGTAATGATTAGGATCACTTCCTAACTTTAAGACTATTAGCTCATGTTAGGCAGAGCCTCTATGATATATGCAGTAGACAAACTACCCCATTTTCACTTGGGTTTGTGCGTGTGTGTGTGTTTTCTCTCTTTTGAGAGATATTTCACATACATTTCTAAAGTGTTCAAAGTAACATTAAGTTATTATATATCACTGTCCACATATCCCTCAATTACAGTTAAATAGTTTTAGAATATTGATAATAGTGAATTTTCCACATTGAAATGAAATTTTAGCTTCCAAGCTTGTTTCTCAGGATGTTAATAAATGAAAAGGAGCTGTTCCACATGACATCAGCCCCCCACATTAGGCAAATCCAGGGCAATGGGTGCCCATAGGGCTGCTTCTCATCTTTTGGGGCTGTGGGTGTTCTGCACCATGGAGGCTGGGCTTAACCTAAAGTGTTGCTAGAGCAACTGCAACTTGGTGAAGCAGGGGTGGCACTTGGGCAGATTGCAGTGGATAGGAATGCCTGCCTGTTCACTGCACTCCCGAGGTGGGACCTGCAAGAGACTGTTGCATGGGAGCTGCGTGAGCCACTACGGGCTTCAGCGGGCTCCCAACCCATGTATTCACACCCTCAGTGCTGTGGCAGGTGGCTTAAGCCCCAATCCAAAATCCATGTCTGCATAGACTGAATCTATCTTGTGTGCACTGCACACCGAGCATACATGGTCCCACAGGCGAAGTCCGCCACCGCCCAACCACACTGTCATTCACTTTTGTCTCTGCAGCCCTGCCTCTCCCGCTGTCGGGTGGTGGTGCAGCCATGCATCATGTGCACACACGGTGTATGCATGCATGCAGGGTAGGTTTGGTCTGTGCACAGGCGCAAACCTTGGATTGGGACTTTCATACTAATGGGGAACATAAGGCGGTTTATACAAAGCAAGATTTGAGCAAATACTTATAATTAACGTGCTAGGTATACAACAGCGGCCAAAATGGGTAACCTAAATGGATGCATTCCAAAGAGAAATGAGATCATCAATCAACGATAATTATTTATTTATTTTATTTTATTTAAATGTATATGATGCCCTTCCAATTAAGGCTCAGGGCAGCTTAACGATAATAAAAATGTTGAAGAGATTCCCTTACCCCACCCTAACCCTTTCCCTAACCATACCCAATCCCACCCAACCCTATCTCTGCTCTTACATTGTTTTCAGAAGATGAGCAGACTTGGGCTTAAAGGAACTTCCAAGGAGAGGGAGTTCCATAATTGTGGGGCAGCCACTGAGAATGCCTCTCTGCATGTCCTTGCTGTAGAAACTTCCTGGGCAGATAGTACCTGCAAGAGGGTGCTCCCAGCTGACCTCAGAAGCTGCAACGGGACATGATGGAAAAGGCGGGTCTTTCAGATACCTGGGGCCTAATCCATTTAGGGCTTTATAGGTCAAAACCAGCACCTTAAATTGTGCCTGGAGAGCTATTAGTAGCCAGTGCAGACTCTGGAGCACGAGTGTAATGTGCTCCAAGCACACATCAAGCCTGTGAATCTGAGTGACCAAAGGAGGCTGGACTCCATCAATAACAGGGATTATGTCTCCCAGGTCACAAGGCCTACCAACCATAATTATCTTGTCTGGATTCAGCTTCAGTTGGCTCAGCTGAATCCAGTCCTCAACAGCAACCAGGCACTGAGTAAGCACTGAGACTCAGACTGCAGGACTTGGTAGAAAGAGTTGGGTTCATCAACATACTAATGGCACTTCACTCCAGATCTCCATGCAGCCTTGCCCAGGGGCCTCAGATACACATTGAACAGGAGTGGGGACAAGATGGAACCCTGTGGGGCCCCACAAGGGAACTTCCAAGGGGATGGCGAGCCACAACCCTCTGGATTCTTCCAGCCAGGAATGAGCAGAACCACTCAAAAATAGTCCCACGATCCCCTGCCAGGTCATGCAACCATGTGAGCACCTCATGATCAACTGTATCAAAGGCCACCGAATTAAAGATCTAACAAAATCAAGAGGGTACAGGTGCCCTTACCAATTGCCAAGCAGAGGTCGTCAAGCAAGGCCACAAGTTCATTCTCAATGCTGACATGGTTCCAGGAATGCAATAGTATCCAGATGCACCTGAAGATGTGAGGCAACCACCCATTCAGTAACCTTCCCTAAAAATGGAAGATTAAAGATGGGGCAATAGCTGGCTGAGGAGTCAAGAAATGTTTGGTGTTTTTTTTTCCCCAGCAGGGGCCGCACAACTGCAGTTTTGAGACTTTCAGGCACCCTGCCCTCCTGAAGGGAAGCACTGACAATCCCAGCCAGCAATTACCCCAAAGTCCCCCAGCTAGCTTTTAGCAGCCAGGACAGGCATAAATGTAATTCACAACTGATTGGTGGCTGTAACTAATTGAAGCTGATACAAGCAAACCAGAGAGTACCAAGCCTCCCTAACCCCAAACTCTGACTCTGCACCCAAACTAGCAATTCCCAAGTCGAGCCAAATATAAACAACTTTATTGGCAAAGTAGTGGCTAACTCATCACAGCGGACAACTAATGACTCTAACTCCAGGTGGTGACAGTTAGGGTTATTCAGGGTATTCATGACCCAGAAGAGCTCCTCTGGACAGCACTGTGCAGATACTATGGCGGGAGTGAAGAAAGCTTTCTTTGCCATCGCCATGGCATAGCCCTTCAAAAGTGATATATGTCCCAGTGGGTCAGCTTTGGTGCAAGTCAAGTGCCACCTGCGCTCTACCTGCCTACTAGGACTGAAACCTGATTCTCAGATTCTCGCTTTTCTTGGAGAGAATCAGTTTTCTTGGCTTGTTCTTTTAATTGAGAACGAGCTGAGAAACTGCCTGGATTCTTGTTGAGAAGAACGAGAATCTTGAGACAGCCCTCCCTCCCTCTGCACTTGAAAAACAAATTTTAAGGACCATTTATAGCCCTCCTTCCTCCATCGTGTACTCATCAGACTGCTCCAGCCACTGGGTCTCTTGCCGCTCCACTTCCCTGTGGGGGAATGGAGGATGTAAGGAGGAGGCAATTAAAAAAAATAATATCACTGTGCATGCGCAAAATGCCCACTGGTGCCATTCTCTGCATTTGCAGCCCATTTTCAAAATGGCACCATATTGGGACTGAGATCTCAGCAAGTTCTCAGGCCCATCCCAAAATCTCACGAGAACAAAAGGGCTTCTTCTTTCAGCCCTACCACCTACCCTCCTGCCCTAGCAGCCTCAGGTCCTCCATATACCAAGGAGATCTGGACTGCCACAGTGGAGGAAGAAGATGCCTGGGTGCCACTGTGTTAGTGGTTTGAGTCAATCTTCCATACCACAAATTAACCAAACCATTGAGAGAGGCCATCAAGGTCAGTGGGTAAAACCCCCAGATAGTTCTGGAATCCTGTTTGATCCATTAGTCTCTTGGGGTAGACCATGCTAACTGGCCCACCACTCAAATGGAGGTAAAGGAGGACAGGGATCTGGGCACTCAGATTGTAATGGTCCGACCATGACAACAGTGTCGTAACACCCCCAGTCATCTGATAATTTCAGACATTTCTATGGGATGGACCCATGGTTGTCATGGTGGCCAGGAAATCCTGTTCTGCCTCTGATAGGCTGACCTCACCGTGTACGGTGAAATCGCTCAAGACAATAAGTATGGACGATCATACCACCACCTCAGAGACCAACTTGGCTAGAGCAGTCAGGGAGTCTGCTGTGCAGTGGGGTTGTCTGTACACCAGCAGAATCCTCAAAATATCTTGGGCCTCAAACACAAGATGGACCATGTTTATTTTATTTATTTATTTTATACAGAATTTGTACCCACCCCGCCTGGCACACAGCTTGGGGTGGCTTACAAGACAATAAATAAAACAGCAAATAAAATAAGCAATAATATTATCAATCTCAATAAATATACAAAAAACAATATAAAACAGACTATAGGCACAGGGAGAGTGCCAGCAGCATGGCAGGCACGGGCAGTCTAGCCTCAGGGTTCCAGTACTCCCCTTCATGGGACATCACCGTGATCGCTGACAGTGAGTCAGAAGCAGACACTAGTGCCGCAGAGGAGATGTCTGGAGCTGAGGCGATGGCTGAGCCTCCTCCCAGAGCTGTGTCACCAGTGCCACCAAGTTCTGCCCCTCCCAGCAGCATTGGCAGCAGTGCGTCACCCAGGGTGGGCCAGAAGGCAGGAGGGGGGGAAAAATCCTCTGTATGGGAACATTTTAAGCTGGTGCAGGCAGATGATCCCAGAGAGGTGCAGTGCACTTTGTGCAATAAGCTGGTGAAGCGTGGGCAGGTGCTTGCCAACCTTGG
>QEPC01001394.1:3255145-3266014 GCA_003113815.1 Sphenodon punctatus
AGTTGGGTGTCATCAGCATAGAGATGGTATTGGAATCCGTGGGAGGCAATAATTTTGCCAAGGGACAGGGTGTAGATAGAGAAGAGGAGAGGGCCAAGGACAGAACCTTGGGGAACCCCAACCAAGAGGGGAAGGGAGGGGGAGGTCAACTCGGGGAGGGAGACATTAAAGGAGCGGTCAGAGAGGTAGGAGGAGAACCAGTCAAAGACAGATGAACACGTTTAATCTGCTGAATTTTGCATTTGAACTGTATTTGCTTTGAAAAATCATGAGGAAAGTCAGAGTATTTTCCAGTATGATAGCTGGTCTATTAATCTATACTAGCCATCTTCATGCTCATTATGTGTGAACTGTAAATGGAAATGCTGACCATTGTGTCATTGGATTTTCACAATGAAAATACAACAACTTTCGAAGGGACCAGCTGTGAGTTTAAATTTATATTTAAATAAATTAGCTTTATTCCAGAGGCCTGGATAGATCTAAAAAGCTAGAACTGAGTCTGACTTGAAAGACTGAGCATAGAGAGAAGCAGACATTTTCATTTCTTCGCTTTTGGTTGCACAAGTTTTCTACTCATGTCTAGTTTATTAGAGTATCTTTGGGAACAGCTATCTTTCAAGTGGGGTGATTTAATAACACTTGGTAAGGCTGGTTGGATATTTTTCTACAGGTGGTGGAGATCAATGTTTGGTAATGTAAAATGAGTCCATAGTAAATCTAGTGTTCATTATCCATCAGTTTACGTATCTAAGCCATAATCCCAAGTGGAATCTGCACGGGATCTATGTGGGTTCCGCGTAGCACAACGTGCCTTCAATGGACTGTGTGTACTTTATATGCATGTGCGCATGCGTAGGTTGCGCGCAGCGCATGCGGGGCATAGGATTGACCCCTAAGTCTTCTGCTAGTCTTCTGCCTTATAAATTCTGTGTGAAATACCGCCTGTCATCTCCCCCCTCCCCCCAAGTGTCCTGAGACCACTGAGAAGTAAAATAAACACACTTTAAAATGGTTGTATTGCACTGGCTAGCTGGAAGAAGTTCAGTAGGAGCAGTCAAAGACAAAAAGACAAAGCCAGGAAAATATTTATTATTATTATTATTATTATTATTATTATTATTATTATTATTATTATATTTTAGGAAGTTTGCAATGCTTAAACCGAACCAAAGTTGTTGTATTCTTAGTAAAGCAGGGAGTTAACCGGTAAAAAAATCCAGCTTTGCCTTGCTTTCTATTTGAAGGAAGTAAAAAATAACTGCTCCCTTCTTAACTTAAGGGTGCAGCTCTTCCACCTTGGCCTCCCCTAAGCCCTATAGTAGTTATGCTACTCAGCATTTTACTGCACTAGCAGGACAAATTTTCTCTATTACATTGTATTTAACAAAAAACATGGATATTCCATAATAAAAAAACTCCAGTTTTCAAGAAGAGTTAAGGCTCTTGCAAATTCAATCATGCACTAAAAAGCATGGAAATTGCAAGTTAAGGCTCCTGCCTTAACTTCTATGCCATATTAGCAGTAAAGACATTGTACCGTCTCACATTTTATGCTCACTTACAACTTAGGCTCAGTGCACCCACACTTTACCTTTGTTTTTCAGTCCCAGTCCTCTTCCTCTTTGCAGGTTGGGGAAACACTGAAACTAGGAACAGGACGGTGTGAGCTGGCCCCTCACCCCCTCCTTTCCCTTTATTGTTTCATTTCAGTTGGGGAGAATGGGACAGCTGACTAATGGCTCACAACTGTCCCTCTTGCCTACTAGTCTCCACTGCCCTTCCAGAACACAGTGAAGCTGGGTACAGTCATATACAAATGTTTAATTAAAACTAAGTTGGGTATGCAATGCATTGAAATTAATAACATGAAATGGCCATTGGAAGGAATGGAGGCAACAGCAATGCCATTTCTAAAGAAATACTCATTCCAACATCCAATGAAGTAATTGTGAAATTATACAACACAGTTGCATCTTTGGGAGTACATAGGGAAGGCAAGAGGGTGTGAAATGATGAGGAAGGCACTGGATGCAGTAAGTGGAATGGTTGGAATGACAGATAAAATACAAAGAGTGCAGGATTAAGGAAGTAGGTGGAATGACAGGCGGAATTAGAAATAGTTACAATAATAAGGTTCTGAGTGAAATAACTGATTCTGAAGACTGATGGGATATTTGAGGAAGCAGTTCTATCGTTTTACCCACTTACCATAGCTGACTCCCTATCCTTTGACTCCCAATAGCCTCCCTCCCTATTATTCCATTTTCTCTCCTGTGTTTTTTTTTTTGTCATTATACACACACACACACACCTGTTCCAGATGACACACACACACCAACATTGTATTTCCAAGGACTTTTTAATTCTCTGTGAGGGGAGTGGGGGCTAAAAGGTTAGAAGGGTGACTTGGACCCAGGAGTCCTGGGTTATCTGTTACAAGATTGAGAACAGGGGACAGGAGAACAGGCTCGGAATGAAGACTATTGAGTTGTCTGTGAAAGGAGTGCAGCCTACTGGATTAGAGTGGAGAGGCTGGAAGCCAGGAGTCCCGAGTTCTCTGTTACAGGGCTGGGACCAAGTAGATTAGAGCCGGAGAAGGAGTGGGAGCCAGAACTCCTATGTTCTCTCTTTCTTAAAGAGGAAACGGAGGGAGTGAGAGGGGCCAGCTCACGCCCTCCTGTCCCCATCTTTAGTGTTGTCCCCAACCTGCAAAGAGGAAGAGGATTGGGGCTGAAAGAAGAAGGCAAAGTGTAGGTGCAGGGAGCCTAAGTTGTAAGTGAGCACAATATGTGAGGCTGTACAATGCCTTTACTGCTAACATGGCCCAGAAGTTAAGACAGGAGCCTTAACTTGCAATTTCCATGCTTTTTAGTGCATGATTGAATTTGCAAGAGCCTTAACTCTTATTGTAAGCTGGAGGTTTTAATGGACTACTGGAAACTAGAACTAGTGGAGTAATGGAAAATAAAAACACACAACATAGCCACTTTGGGAACCAGTGGAGAATTCTAGTAAATAGTAACACTCAGTCACAGCCACAAAGTTATCACAGACACAATCATTGCAGTCATCTATCCCCCAGACAGGGTACCTCACCTGTACAGTGGCCAAATTGCTGTGCTCAATACAACTTATGTGCCATAAGAAAGTTCATGTTGCAAGCTAAAATCGCCTTATTCCTTAGGTCTGTTGTTTGAACATTAGAATATCTGTCCTGTGTGACTTTCTGACTGATGCTGCATCTAGCAGGAATCAGGATTACTACTACCTCTTATCATTCAGGCTCTTTGAGCTTTAAATGCTGCCTGTCAGGCACTGGCACAGGTACAGAATAGATTGTCACCACTGATTGGGGATAATAATCACTACCATGGAGATATTCATGGATGAAACCTTACCTGCTACCACCATTGCTGCTCTACAATCTCACATGTGCAATGTTAAGCCATCCCTAATTTACACCTTTGTATTCCTAGACTGTAAAACAATGTCAGTACTTTTCTTCTAAAAGAAAGGTTTGTATTGACTTTGAGTGTTTGTATTGAGTGCCCAATAAAGGCTTGTTGAGTGCTTGGTTACGTGTTTAGTGCCTAATAAAGGCTTGTATTCTATTGGGAACAACAATAAAGAATAAATGCAATAATAATACTTAATAATAAAGAAATAAATGCAATTTCTTGATAAAGAAAGAAGAAAATTCCAGTCATTTTGCACAACATTTAATGATGATGATGCATTAGAGGGGAGCAGGTGGCAGGCAGCTAGTGGGGATCATGGGGGCTTGCAGCCAGGAGGGTTCTCTGGGAGGGGAGTGGGGGCTAGTGGGTTAGAGAAGGGGAGGGGCTGGCAGCCAGGACATCTGGGTTGTCTGGGAGGTGGAATGGGTCCTGGGGTGGGCTGGGACTCTGGAGAGAGGATTAGGGTTCTCTGAGAGGTGGAGTGCACTGGTGGGTTCTAGTGCCAGGGTAGGCACCTGGTTGCCAGTAGGACTCACAACTCAGTGTCGCTGGGTTCTTAGGGACATGACAGTTTTGTATGTAACTGCAAAACCAGTTTCTTTTTTGTCCTAAAATTCCTTTTATAAACTTGATGAGCAAGTTAAAGGGGCTATGGGTGGGGCCAGAGTAGGTATGAAGTAATAAAGGAAAGTAGTCATCAGTGCATTGCTGTGACTCCGTGACTTCTGCAAATGCAAATAGCAGCAGCTTCTTCTTCCTCCACCATTAAGTAAGCCATCCAACTAAACTAGCTACTACAGCCAATCCTGCCCCGCCTGCAATGCTGATGTCACTGTGGCCGGTCGTCACACTGTGCGATGCGCCAGTCACTTACGCTGCTTTGCCTCGCTCATGTGGTGATTTTAAGCCCAGTGGTAATATACCTTTTGGGGGTGGGTGGAAGTTGGTAGGATAACATTGGTGGCAACTTGCTGAGCCTGTCACTTTGCTGGATTAATCCCAGGCTAGCTACTGAACCAGTCACATGATCACATACCAAATCACCGTGCCCACAGCGGAATCGCTCCTGTCAGTCTCCGCCAAAGGCACTGCTGCTGAGAAAAGTCACTATGGCTACAATAAATACACAAATTAGACATTCACTTTAAGGGGACCACTGCAGCACGCCATTAGCACATCGTAGTATTGGCTTTAATGGGTTATTCCTCCTAACTGATATTTGGAAATTTGTGGCGACCTGCTAAGTGTCGATACAACTCATACTCCAGGTCAGGAAGTTTCCCTGAGTCCCTGAGTTTTTTCACTCTCATTTTGCTTTCCTATGGAAAGAGAGCTTCCCTTTGTGTGTGTGTGCATGTATATACGTTTGTGTGTGCACACATTTGTGTATAAATGTGCACATCTGCACATGCATGCATGCATTTGTGTTAGTGGGTGTGTGCATGTGCGCATTTGTGTGTGACTGTGTGCTGCCACTCACTCCCCTGAGCCCTCCCCTCCTTTGTAGCCTTGAGTGCTGCAAAACCTTTGTAGCCTTGAGTGTATGCACGTTGGAATACCTCCCCTTTAATCCAGGACATTTATGAAAAGCACATGGTGCAGGGCTGCATATTGTCCAAAACAGGATATACTCTCTGTACTGTGCAGGCACTAAAATCCCCTGCTATTAATAAGTGATTCTTGGTTCCAAAAAATCTGGTTTAAAAAAATGGGATCATCTTGGAGATCTGATCATCTTGACAACTGGTTTTGCAAAACAGCTTTCTTCTGCTTTCCTTTAATAAAGTTGCTGAGAAACTTAACCCAAGGAGCTGGAGGTGGGGGGTGGGGCGTATTATGCAAGTATGTAAGAAACAAAAGTAGTAGTCCTGCAAATGCAAAGAGCAACAGCTCCTCCTGAACAATAGAACTCGGCTACTAGCCATTGCCAATCCCACTCTGCCTGCAATGTTCTCAGTGTGTGTGCTGCTGTGTGTTAGAGTGCCTGAGTGAAATGACTTGTTTCTTGTGGCTTGGGGTTTGAGGGGACAAAAACTTTAATCACACCAACCCCCCCACACTCCAACACAAGTTATTTTCTTTTTTTTCCTGACTGCGAGCCAGCCCAGGACTCCTGGGTTCTGTGGTAGGGGAGCGCGCTGGGTCAGTGCGGGGCAGGGCTAGTGGGGTAGAGCGGAGGGATGTAAAAGGAGCCGAGCCAGCCTCGGAGGACTCCTGGGTTCTCTGGGAGTGGAAGGGGAGTGGGCACTGGGGGATAGTGGGGTAGAGCAGGGTGCTGGGAGCCAGGAGATGCTATGTTGAAAGCTGTACAGACAGAGTAAGACTCATGAGACCAAGAGGCCTCTTCAACTTTTTGAAGTTTTTTTTAATTGCTGATATTCATCTGCAGACATCTGTTATTCAGAGGAAGGCAAAACCCACAGCAGTGCCCCTCCCCCCCCAAACCCTTACTTACAGGGGGAAGGGACAGGGGGCAAGTGGGGAGAAATTCCTTCTTGACTCCATTAACATGGTAATCAGATATGAAATCCCTGAAGAAAAGAGACTATTAAACCTAGCAGAAAGATCCATAATTTGCCTTGATTCTGGGACACATTGGAGAGAATAGATTATTTATCCAGAAAATTGTTATGTTTCTTTTGCTGCACATTTTTATAGCCTTCTTCATGTGTACATCCAAATCTCCATTCTTGTCAAGCTAGGCATTGTTGCACCAAGTTCGTGAGTGCATGCATTCCATTTAAACTAAGATCACAACTTCTATTTTTATGGCCAGTTGTGCTGGATAAAGCCCCGACAACTGGAAAAATAAGAAAAGAAAAATTAACAGCAGAACATGATTGCAAATGCAATAATAAAATGCAATAAGACAATATATACACTCACACATAGTTTTAAAAAACAATACACAGACAGTACTCTCCCTGAAACACACTCATACACAAACACACTCTTTTCTCGTCACGTTCATTCTCTCACTCAGTCTCCATTCAATCTAACAGACACACAGCATGCAATCGTACGTAGTACAGCCGTCTCTCACCCCAGCCCTCTAATTACTTTAAGAAAATACTACAATACTATATAAATTGCACCCCGACAACAGACGCCAACATTATTACATGATGTTTGCAAATGTTTTCACGCAAAACTAATTTTCCATAAACCACCCCCTGTCACTTAGCTTTTCAAAAAGTTGTTGATGGGAGTGTAGCCTCCACTCTTCCATAAACTGCTGTGGTGGTTTTCCTGACTAATGAGACTGCTTTCTGTTCACTTGGCTTAACCTGGTTTTCTTTTGCTGCCCAGTGCCCACCCCCCACCCCTATCCAGCAACTTCCATGCAAATAATGGTCTTTTCTATCCAGGGCCTTGACCAGAGGCAGGGGTTGTTGGTGGTGTGAAAACCAGTGCTCGCTTCAATGTTCTTGAACTTCCTCGTGTACGTCATCATCCAGATCGCACCCCAGGCGTTAGTAACTCTAATGCCATTTTACTCAGCTGTTCTAGTTCCTCATCGGTAGCTTTTAGAAAATAGTTTGTCATTCGTGGAAGGAAGCCCCTGTTCATATGAATGCAAGTCTTTCAAGGTTACTACTTGATAGACAGGTTCTTTTGTTACCTACTATTGCACCTGTAGAAGTAGTGAATAAAAGCTCTGATGGTACACTGCTAGATGGACATCCAAGGTGATAGACAGCAAGATTATATTGCGCTGGCCAAGCTTCTTTTTTGTCCTGCCAAAAAACAGGTGGGTCCATGCCATCCATCACAGCCAACAACACGTACTGATCGTACATCTCCTGTGCTGCTGTCACTGTTGTGGGGCAGTGCATCAGTTCCTTTGTTTCACTTCTGGTGCCTGCCTTAATAGGTGCTCCCAGGAGTCCTTATTTTGCAAACTTTGAACAGACAGAAGGCTTTTGCTGGCGCTGATCTGTTGTGTGTGCTGTCCCTCTGTTGTCTTCTTCTCCATCCACCGTCTGTGGTTCCCAAACTTTCACTCTTCTGCACCATCCTGGATGCAATGTCGCATCTGGTAGCAGCCACTAATGATTCCCCACCCAGCAACTTTTTTGAACCTCGGGTCAAGTGCTGTTACTCTCCCAATATAGTGCAGTGCCATGCAGCTCCTGAAATTGAGGGCTCTCGCCAATCAATCGCAACAAAGTACGGGCCAATTCAGCAGCAGAATGATCCTCATTGTTAGCAAGTGTCTCTGCGGTTTCTGAAACTTGGCGTTCTAAAAACATAATCACAGCAATGCTTTTGCTGAGTGTGGCACCTGCCTTGCTTTCAAACTCAGTCATTTACAGGAAAGACTCTAGGAGACCTAGCACAGTTTCTATTATGTCCTACTGTGCAATGGTCAACTGCAATACAGAAGGGGGCTGGGCAGGGATCCTGACAAGAGATGGCTGCACAAGCTGCCTGGATCCCTTGCAGCTGTGCCATTCTCTTCTCCTCCCCTCCCCCAGGTAACTTCAGAAAGGGGGAATGCCCTGAGAGACAGTTGGAGGGGGCAGGGCAGGGATCCTGACAAGAGCTGGCTGCACAAGCTGCCTGGATCTCTTGCAGCTGTGTCATTCTCCTCTCCTCCTCCAGGTAAATCTGTAAAGGAGGACTGCCCTGTGGGCGGTGGCCGAACGGCGCCACCAAAGGGTGAAAAGCTGTTGGCGGGGCGTTAGCGGGTGGAGGTGGACACCCTAATGAGTGGGATTACCATCACGCTGCTGCCGTGCTGCCGATGCCCTGCTGCTGCCCTGCCACCATTGGAACCCAAGACCAGCGTGGGGGCTGGGTGCCAGGGACACCAGCTGGGCTGTAGCCCCACCACCGCCGTCACCGCCGGGATCCAGCCCCGGATTAGGACCCGCCTCCTCTCGGGGGGCTGAGAGCCAGATCCCTACCACAAAACAGACAGTGTCAAAATCCTTCTAATTAGGCTTCCACTTCCCCAACCCTTTGGACAATTTGTCAATACTGGTTTCTACACCTTCACCATCACTGCAGCGCCTCATCATTAGTAGAATTACACCATGGTGTAAGAAAGAGGAATATCAGTCTTTCTTGACCCAGGAGGGTGTTGGGAGTAGGAATTGGGTTGGGGGGGAGGTTCCAACATATGTGCCCAGGTGTGAGGTGGGGGCATATGGAGGCAGGGGTGTCACCCGGGGTGAGGGGGTGATGGGTGGATAGGGGGGGGTATTTATTTATTTATTTAATTCCATTTATATGCTGCCCCCTCAATCCTACGGCATCTTGGGGCGGCTTCCAACATGAAATAAAACAATTTACCACAATATAAAAAATATAAAAATCTACACAAGAATTATTTAAACAAGTTTTTAAATACTACCCCCCAAAATATTTTTTTTAGCCCACCCTCCCCTCCCCTGCCTCCGAAGGCCTGGGAGAACAGCCATGTCTTACAGGCCTGACGGAAGGCCAGCAGACTCTGTGCCAGTTGTGCTTCCTCTGGAAAGGAGTTCCACAACTGGGACCCGGCTACCGAGAACACCTTCTCCATTGTAGCCCCCACCCCCGGTCGACTGGAGAGTTTGTCCTGAGTCGCGGAGGGTGAGGCGTCCCTGAGGTATCCAGGTCTAAGACTGTACAGGGCCTTATAGATCAAAGTCAACACCTTGAATATGGCTCAGCATGCTACAGGCAGCCAGTGCAGTGCATGGAGCACCGGTGTTATGTGCTCTCATCACCCCATCCCTGTTAGGAGACGAGCCGCCGCATTCTGCACTAACTGCAACCTCTGGGCCAGCGTCAAGGGAAACCCCACGTAGAGCGCGTTACAGTAGTTCAGCCTTGAGGTGATGAAGGCATGGATCAAAGTGGGCAGGTCAGGTCTGGAGATATATGGACGCAGCCTCTGCACCAGATACAGCTGGCAGAAAGCCGCCTTCACCACCACATCCACCTGCTGATCTAGACGGAGACCCGCATCCAATAATACCCCCAGACTCCGAACCTGCTGAGCCACGGAGGGGCACCACCTCCCCTGTTCAGCCTATCACCATCACCTCAATCGTATCAGAGATGGGATCAGGATCGAAGGAGAGATCAGAGACAGAGAAGTTCCTAGAGAAGACGAGGTCAAGAGAATGGCTGTTAGCGTGGGCCATTCTCTAGACATGATGGGCACCCTAGACATGATGTTTTACACAGACCTTGAAGCGGGGCATCCATTAGTGGGAGAGGTGTCAGCAAAACTCTTGTCATGGATGGATCATTATCTCCTCCGGGCAGGTATCCTGGTGCATGTCAGCCCCCGGGAGGGTGCAGAACCAATTAGGATGATTTGCCCCCGACGACTTATGGAACTTAGACGGTTCCAGATTGCTCTAGGGGATGTATCCTCTGATCTCGATGGTTGTTCACTCGATGACCTTGTGACCATGTGGAATTCTGTGTTGGTGGGAGCCATTTACCGGGTGGTTCCCAGGCATCCGCTCTCGAACTGCTGACAACGCAGGTCCCCGTGGTATGTGGAGGAGCTGCATCGGATGAAACCAGAAGGGTGGCGGTTAGAGCGATGGTGGCATCACTTACCACCACTGAAGTTGACCGATTGCGGCATAGAGTCTGGTTACTTACCTATGCCGTGGCGTACTTCATTGCATCTCCTAAGTCATGCCTGATGGAGCTTTTCCAGGTGGTGAGGGGGCTTGTCAGTCCGGCCTCCCATCACCTGGATTTAAAGTCATTGAATACCCGCTGTAATTTGTTTGTGGACATTTTTGCAGATAAAATTGCTCCGATCCACCACAGTTTTGACGCAACGCTTTTAACAGTGGGTGAACCAGAGGCAGTAGAAACCCCACCTTGTCCTGTTTTGTGGGGTGAATTTCAGAGTGTGTTGCCCTCAGATGCGGGGGATGCCCTGGGGTCTGCCCAAGCCACTTACTGTGAATAAGACCCATGCCCGTCCTGGCTGATCAAGGCCAGCTGGGAGACATTAGGGCCGTTGCTGACAGGGATTGTCAGCACCTCCCTGGAGGAGGGCAGGGTGCTGGACTGCTTTAAGGAGGCTCTGGTCTAGCCCCTGCTCAAAAAGCCATCATTGGACATTGGCGTCCTGGCCAGCTATCGGCCAGTCTCTAACCTTCCCTTTTTAGGGAAGGTTATTGAGCGGGTGATGGCTCAACAATTGCAGGAGCATCTGGACTGGATTAAGTTTCTCAATCCCTCGCAGTCAGGTTTTCACCCTGGATATGGCATGGAGACTGCACTTGTGGCCTTGGTCGACGACCCCTCCCGTGAGTTGGAAGGGGATCATTCACCCCTGTTGATCCTATTATATCGCTCGGCTGCATTTGATACCATTGACCATGAGTTGTTGGTGACTCAGTTGCGGGACTGGGCAGGGATTGGCTGGACTGTTCTTGAGTGGTTC
>QEPC01001394.1:3309908-3323858 GCA_003113815.1 Sphenodon punctatus
GTGATTTGTTAGTATTTAATTTGACAATTTGCTCTAGAACTTCCTCCAGAGTCACGTTGATTTGTGACAGCTCTTCCAATTCATCACCTACAAAGTAAGTTTCTGACATGGGTATCTCCCCAACGTCCTCTGCAGTGAAGACCGAAGTAAAGACCTTTGACCCTGATTTGCTTTGATTTACTACCAACAAAGTCCTCGAGGGTAGACGCAATGGGATCCCTTATGAAAGCAGGCACTGCTCTTGTAAACTACGGCAGATTAAGGATCTCCTCCACATTCTTTTTCTGTGCCCGCTTACTGAGCACTTGGGAGAGATTTATGTAGCTTCATGGATTGCCCCTAGATTTTATTTTACTCCTCAACAGCTCTTGGTATTTTTTACTACGGCTAAAGCCCCTGATATTATTTGTAATATGGCTAATATGGCCTGGGATATTTGTAAGCACTGATCTAAATTAGAATCACTTTTTAGAGTAAGTAGTAGTCTTATTTGAAGTTTATGGCATTATGTTGTATATGCATTCTTTTATGTTTCTTTTTTTGAGTCTTACTTTGGGCCAAGGCGTTTGCCAGTGCCAACAATAATTATTATTATAAATAAAGACCTCATTCAGCTTCTCTGCAATGTCCTTTTCCTCCCTAAACACCCCTTTCAACCCCTGATCATCTAATAGTCTAATTGACTCTCTAGCAGGCCTCCTGCTTCTGATGTACTTGAAAAATTTTTTATTAGTTTTAGCATCTTTAGCAAGTTGCTCCTCAAATTGTAATATGGGAATAATAATAACCTACCTTCCAGGGTTTTGTGAACTAAATAAGGATTATAAAGCCCTTTAAACACTGAAAGCTCTATACAAATGATAAGTAATAATACCTGAATAGATAAGGCTTTTCAAAATTGGGCGCAAAAATATTTCTTTGCCTACTCGTTGGTGAATTGAGGGGTATATGAGGAAACTGCTATTGCTATTAGGATTCCACACTCTTTTATGTGCATAATCTGTTGCAACTGAGGCCACTCTCAGACTTTCCCCCTTCCCCGCATATTCTGGCTGTGGGAGGAAATGCGCAGCCAGAATACGCGCGGGGTGGCGCTGGTCTGAAAGCCCCCCCTCCTCCTCCCACTGCTTTGCTGGGAAACACCTGTAGAGATACAGAACAGGAAATCCTTCGATAACAAATCAAAATCCTGGAATAGAAATCCTGCTCTGCATCTCTGCAAGTTTTTACTGGGAAAACCGCATGGGGGCTTTCAGACCGGTAGTGCCTCGCATGTATCCTGGCTACACATTCCCTCCCTCAGCCAGAATATGTGTGTGTGTGTGTGTGTGTGTGTGTGGGAGAGCCTGAGACACACAAAACAATTCACCTATATTTTCAGGCGTAGATATGTTCCAACATGGGTCTCTCTTTCAAAGCAATATAAACAGTATGCATGGTGTGCTGCATTATGTATTCTAAAAACTTTGCATTGCTTGCTGCTTTGAAACACGAGTGGGGAAAACAAAGAGGCAGTTTAGGAGGAACAGAATA
This sequence comes from Sphenodon punctatus, assembly GCA_003113815.1. Taxonomy (NCBI): domain Eukaryota; kingdom Metazoa; phylum Chordata; class Lepidosauria; order Sphenodontia; family Sphenodontidae; genus Sphenodon; species Sphenodon punctatus. The sequence goes on from QEPC01001394.1 coordinate 3,311,442, forward strand.
AATGTAATGCAGATGACACAGCTCATCTAGGTGCTAAATGCAGAAATGACCATGTTCCATAACTTTATGAAGGCACAAACAAATTCTACATAGCAGAACTTCTTGGGTAGCCCCGTGTGTTACGTGGGGCTGCCTGAGAAGCTGGTCTGGAGGCTGCAGCTGGTGCAAAATGTCGCGGCCCATCTCCTTACGGGAGTGGGTCGCAGGGAGCACATGACACCAGTGCTCCGGGCTCTGCACTGGCTGCCTATAAAGCCTCAGGGCAGGTTCAAGGTGCTGGTTTTAACCTTTAAAGCCCTTCTCAGCCTGGGCTCTGCTTATCTGCAGGAGCGCCTCACTCCCCATGTGCCCGTGCGACCCTTGAGATCATCTGTGGGAGCCTTTTTGGAGGTTCCCCGGGCGAGGCGGGTGGCCACCGATGTTAGATCTTTTTCGGTGACTGCCCCTGTGCTGTGGAATTCGATCCTGGAGGAGGCTCGGTTGGCTCTCACTCTCCTGCTGTTTCGGCATGTGTGTAAGACCTGGCTGTTCCGTCAGGCTTTTGGAGAGGGGTGGGGTGTGTGTGGTGGTTTCCCCACATGGGTCCCAACTCAGAGTTTGGGAACGTATCCAAAAGATAATTGAATAAACCCTAACATGTGAAGTGTTCTAGTATATTACAAACTGAGTACATTTAGTATATATGATTCAGTATATTACTGGGTACATTTTACAACAGCATTATAATCTCTCTTGTTTAGCAACAATATAGATGGATAGCTTCGAATGTGTTTTTAGTTTTTAATAGTTGTGTTTTAGGTGACTATTTTATACTAATTTTTAACTATAATCTCAAACATTTTCTATGAGCTATGTTTCAGATGAATTTGTGTGTGGATTTTTGGAACTGAAAATACCTGGATGATTCCCTCTCCTCCCATCTTCCATGACAATTATTGTACCACATAGCTTTAAAACAACAACAAAACCAACAACAACAAACCCTTAAAGCATGGCAACTTTCTATACACTCAAAGATATGCTAGCTAGCCATAGCACCTTCACTGAGAGTACCTGTTGCAGACTTTGTCAAATGGAAGAGTATGAAAGTTTTCTTTGAAATAACAATCCTTTGCTAAACTATCAGCATTTCAAATGTATGATAAAAAAACGGCTGGTGGCCAGCACTTTCCTATGGTTTGTATGACTCCATATATTAGTTGTGTGAAACAGCATGAGATAAATTAACCAACCTGAGCTTTCTAGACACCTCAGGATGTTCCTTAGTTTCAGGATTCGCTTTAGACCTGGTAGTGCCCTAAGCATGAGTTATAATGAGAGGGACGGGGATGCCTGTAGTATGCACATGCAGTGTAATGGTCTCTCTTCCCCATTGTCTGATATGGCAACTGCCATGGGATGTCCCGACCTTGTTCCTTTTGTCCCCTCCCTTTGCCACTGGAGGAAAGGAAATGGAAAGAGCAAGGCAATCTGGTGAAAAGGTCAGACGGCAGCCCAATGTACCATGCAATGCTGCATCTGCTCCAGTTCCAGTGCAGAGGGGAAAGGGTTAAACAAGTAGCACAGTATGGGGAGCAGGCAGTTGGTGCTCTAGGTGGCCATCTTGTTTAAGATGGGTGCCGCCCACTTTAATTCCTGTTTGTGGAATCATGATGCAGCACTTTGGCATCCTTAGGAATTTCTGATGCTCTGCATGATTTGTTTTACTGCTCTGCTTAATTTGCCTAATGCTAAAGAACAAATGTGATTTTATATCCAACTCTGATAGCTGGTTTTTTTTATTAGATACTAAATAAGTTTGTTCATCCTGGCAATGAGGCTGTGTCTTTGTCCCCTAGTTCTATACTTGCTTGTTCAGTATGACTCCTTTGCAGTTAGGGAATTCAGAATGACAACTAGAAATATTTACTTGTAATCATGTATTTCTTCCAAAGAATTAGGAGAAGCGAAGGCACACATTTGGTTTGAGCAGAAGGGATTTTAGCCAAAGTAAATGAATCACAGGGTTTCAATTCACTTGGGTTCAAACTCATTTAGGTCTGTCATAGCCTACAAAAGAAAAGCATCAAGCATAAAGGAGCAGTCAGGCATGGTATTATACAGCTGAACTTGTCAAAATAATCACTATGTAGTTGTGAAGTACCATTCAGTACATCACAACATTACAGTTCTTACCACTGCGTTACATTTTCACCAGCTTTAGATAAGTTATTTGTCTTTGTTGTAATGCCCACTATCAAATTCAGCACTAAGGTGGTGTGTGGCCATTGAAGATCATATCCTTAATTATTTGAGATTACTGGGCAGCATGCCCTTATTGGTGTGGGTTTTCTGCAGATAAAGATTTGAACGACCACTCATTCGAAGTGTTTCACTAACTTGTTAGGAAGCTATATTTCTTTATAGAAATCTTCTACAAAAAGGTTTATCATGTTTACATGAAACCCAGAGTTGACAAAGTACCTCATGAAAATCAGCAGCTATGCTAGAAATGTTCATTTTCTGGTCATTTACTAGATTTTCTGTGTGATCCGAATGAGCCGGGGAGAAAAAACAGATTATAACGTTCTCTATGAAGAAAGAGAGGGAATTACCATACATGGATGACCTCAGTCGTAAATTGCTTCATGAACTGTAAAAGGCTTCATTTCAGTTCCAGTGTGTGTTTGCCTGTCAATATTGTTGACATGTTGTGTTCTGCCTAGGCAGAAGAGGAGAGGACAGCTTATATAATATTAATAAACAACTCAATTACACATAGAAATGAAGTGATCTCTGAACATTAATTGGAATCATGCTAAAGGAATGGTCATAAAACATATTTAGACAGGATGCTCTCCATGGAGTCTTGACTTGCACATTATTTTTGGACTATTAATTTATTTACATGGAATTGCTTCTTACAGACAGGATTTAATTTTTTTTAAAAAAATCTCTTAGTCCTTGTTTTAAAACTGATCAACAGAGTAATATCTAAATTCACATTTCCCCTGGAGCCTGACAGTCATGAAACTACAGCCATTCTTAGGCAGATGTTTGCTGTTGATAAGATGCATTAATGCATGGACCATTAGCTGAACTGTTGTGTAAATCGTCAAGGACTCAAGTTGTTTAACAAATTGATATCCATGCAGAAAACAAAAGACTGAAAGGTCTATGAAATGGTGCAGTAGTTCTTATTGACAGACTTAGAAATCAACAAGGCATGCTACATCTGGTGAAGTATGAACAGAATGCTAAAGGGGAAGGGGGGAGGAGGGGAATCTCCAAAATGAGCTTAAAATTAGCTGATTGAATGAAATGGAACATTATTTAAAACACACCCTCCCCCATAGCCCATAAATGTTCTGAAGTTGTACCTTTATTGTCTAATTTTTTTTTTATTGCTGTCGTGCCTAAATTGATTAAAGTAAAACTTAACCATTCCTGAAAAGTTTGCATGAGTCCTGCAATTTTGTTATTTGCCGATTCTCTCTCTGGCCGTTTTTATACAGACGTCCTCCCCCCAGGGCTGTGTGTGTGTGTAAGTGTTTGAAGCGTTGGGGCGCCCAAATAAATGGCGTGACAGTGTGTGTGTGCGATGGGTGTCCGTCTGTGCGAACAGCATGGGAAGTGGGTGGGGGTGCATGCACACTCCCGACACACACCCTTCTCCACCCATCACCCACCCACAGAGCCATCCGGAAAAATGGAGGAGGCTCCATGGGTGGAGATGGGTGTGCGCCCATGGGAACTGACAAACATCTTAGGGCCTTTGAATTTTAGCATTACAGGAACACACCAAAAATTGGTGGGGCAACAAAAGTTCAAAACAGAGCGAGATGATAGAGAGTGGAGCTGACGGATAACAGTTTTTTTTTAACTGTGGTTGCCCAGAGGGCTCTGCAGTACTGTGGACATATTGTGAAATAATCTTGTGGAGACTAGTACAGGGGTTCCCTAATTTTTCCAGGATGAGACCCTACAGAGAAACAAATTCCTTGTAACCCAAGCTTTGATAATGTACATTTCTAGTTATACTGATCCAGCCTTGTTGAAACCTCAGGTTGCAATGTAGTGCTCCCACTTGCTGTTCTGGCTCCTAATTTAGGAACTCTGGCTTCACTGCCACATAAAATAGAAAGGAAAAAATAGAATGAGTTTTGTTGACAGCCAGTGCTGCTGACGTTAGAATTTGTGAGGCCCAAGGTGAAGATAAAATGCGGGGACCCTGGTGGCCCCCACCACCTCCCTGTGGCTTTGATCCCTTGGAGGCACCCTTTGTAGGGTCCTAAATGTGGTCAGGTCTGGGGCTCCAATGGGAGGGAATGGGGGATCCGCACCCTAGCCTGGTGAAAATGGGGACTGCTGTGAAGGCTCCTGATGTAGAGAAAATAGTGGGACTCAGGGTGGTGGTCCCAGGACACCCTGTGGACAACACAGCAGAATGAACTGCAAGAAGCACTTTGAAAAGTGGAGGTACTGAAAACGGCATGAGTCTTGAGAGAGAAGAAAGGCAGTGATTAATAACTTCCAAGTCAGAGATGTCACCTAATCAGTCAACGTATGGAATACAGTATAAATTCAGTATAATGAACCCCCATGGGACAAGGAAAACAAGTTGTTTACATTAGGTGCTCATGGTGATAGGATGTGTTAATTGATTGCAATGGTCCTTGAAGTTGGGATTGTTATAAAGGGGTTCATTATAAGCAGAGTTTATTACAGAGAGATTTGATTGCATATATATTACCACACATTTTTTGTACCATTGTCAGTTATACTCCTAGTTAGGAATACATGAAATTTTATTTGAGGACCCGGAATAACTAGGCTTTGAAGCAGTAAAGTATGAGCTGAAGTTTAAGCAAGTGGGTAATAGTCAACATTTATAGTTAAGTGCTTGCTTAATGGATTGGGACTTTGATGTTTCTCAAATGTGCATATACCAACTAGAGATGGGCGAATGCGGTTCGGATGTTCGGACCGAACTCGGTCTGTTCAGACGTCTGAACCGAACGTCCGAACTGAACTCTAGAACAACCAAACAGTTCGGTCAAGTTCGGATGAGTTTGGAGGCAGGAAAAATGTCTTTCCAGGGCCAAAAAGTTTCGGTTTTGATTTCATTTCGGTTTCGATTTTGCTATTTTTTAATGTTCAGCCAAGTTCGGCCAAACCAAACTCAGCTGAACCGAACCATTGAACCTGAACTTGGGTTTCGAACCACACAACCGAACATCCGAACCACATTCTGTTCGCCCATCCCTAATACCGACTTCGTTTTGAAGGCTATGTGATACAAAGGTAGGCCTGCCACATTTTGAGTAGGAGACTTCTAGCTGCATACAGGGCCATAACTAATCCAAAACCTTGCAGAAAACAAATAGAGTGGGCAGCTATACATTTAAATATGAAAATTTTGTGTGAAATTATAGACTCTGTAGCTTGTTGTGATCCAAAATCAATAGGGAGCTGTCAGGGATCTGGGAGGGCTCTCATGGTCACCCCGCTGGATGGAACTCAGGGCCTCTATGCACTAGTGAAAAGGGGTCCTTCAGGGTTTTGATCGTTCCATGTGCTTACAAAGGCTGTGGAACCTAGCTCTTCATTAGGACCAAGTGGTGAGAGCTGAAGTCCTGGGGCCCAGGCCCTATATCGCCCCTCACACACAAAACCAGTTACTGTAAGATAGGCATGTACCTCCCAGGTGGGGAACTCAACTGGGAAAGGGGAAGGGGTTAACAAACAGAGAACTGGGGAAAGGAGACACAGGACGGAAGCTAGGCGAGTGTTAAATCCCAGCAACTTAAAGTCCTGTTGGAAAGACACACAGAACAACACACTCTGACAGAGGAGGAAAGGGCGGGGGGGGGAGGTATTCATTCTCACATGCTGTCACACACAGTGATCTGAAGGCAGCGTTTGACACCGTCCCAAGGGATCGGTTGTGGAGGAAATTGGCGGCCTTGGATTTAGATCCAAGGCTGCTGTATCTGATTATAAATCTCCACAGGGGAAATTCTGTTAGGGTGAGGCTGAACCATCAGGGGGTAGCGTCGGACAGCATACCTGTGGAGAGGGGGGTGAAGCAGGAATGCATTTTGGCCCCGATGCTCTTTTCCATCTATCTAAACGATGTTACGGAAGCCTTGGCAAGGACGCTCCCCTAGTGGGGGTAGAAATTCCCTGCCTTCTGTATGCAGACGACACGGTCCTGCTGTCACGGGCCCAGGTCGGTTTGCGTCGTTTGTTGGCTGCTTTGGGTTTTTTTGCCAGGACAGTCTGCTCGAGATAACCCAGGATAAGTCTAAAATAGTTTATTTCACGCGGAAAAAGACCTTACATAGATGGCAGCTGGCAAACCAGGCGATAGCTCAGGTCCTGGCATACAAGTATTTGGGTCTGTTCTTTCAGGCTTCCGGGGCATAGAATTTGCAGGCGCAATTGTCTTTGAATAGAGCTAGGAGATTAAAAGTAAATTTGCTCAGCTTCTTCAGGGTGGGGGGATGTCACTTAGTTGCTCCAGTAATCTACTTTTATAGTCACAAGTTGGTGCCTCAGTTGTTGTACGGGGCTCTTTTCTGGGCCCTGAGTAAGCTGAGGGATTTGGAAAAATTCCAGGCGGGGGTGGTACGTGCAATCTTGATGGCCCCCCCCGGTATCCCGATGCAGGTTCTTTGTCGTGAGTGTGGCCTACTCCCTTTGCGGGCCAAGGTCTGGCAAGGGGCTATTACGTACTATCTACGCCTTCTCTTTAACCTGGCGGCCCCTTGGACTCAGCTGATTCTGTCTGACAATTTCCCGAATTCTTGGTTGGCCTTATTGGTTGAGAAAATTAGACAGCTAGCTTTCTCTATTGGGGCTCTGTCCCAGTTGGGATTCAAGGGTGCAAAGAAACTTATCCTGAATTGACTGTTAGACTCTATATGGCAGAAAGTCTGGGCTGATCTTAAAGCTTATAAAGCCACTGGCCTCTATGTACAGCTGGCAAATGTAACTGTTTTGCTTATGTCTTTTTTGGGTGGGGGGATCCCACCGAATTCTAGAAGGTTGCTTTCACTGGCAAGGTGGAATGCTTTCCCATCTGCTGTTACGACTGGCAGATATAATCAGACTCCCTTGGCAGAGCGTTTGTGCAGTTGTTCTTTAAGGGCAGTGGATTCACTGGCCCACATCTTACTGTATTGCCCCCTTTTTGCGATCCAGAGGGGAGTTCATCTTGCCCAATTGTTGGCATCGTTACCGGGCCGTTCTGAAGCATCACTCCTGATTTATCTGTTGGGAGATCGCCTGCCGCATGTCTCGATACAGGTTGCTCGCTTTTTGAGCGTGGTTATTCAAATTAAAACCGCCTTAGATACCTGTGGGGTGGCACACGTTGAAGCTCTGAGTGCCCCCGATCAGCTATTATCTCCCCTGGAAGCTGCCAGGCCCTAGGTATCGGGGGCCCGTGGGCTGGTTGTGAGTGAAGCCCGATTGGTGGGATGTTTATGACCCAACCAAATATGGGGGGGTTCTGAATATGCTGGTTTTGGCGAGAGTTGGGGGTGACCTTGTGTTCCAGGGGCCAGGAACAGACTGAAATAAATCAAGCAGGGGTTTAGAGTTTCTTGTACCTAAGCTCTGGGGAAGAGTAAGGGATATTTTAGACAAAACTGTGACTGGGAATGACATGGGATATAAACCATTGTAAATGTTAGGGATATCGTCCTATTCTACAAAAGGTTTTCCCACTAAAATAGTATGGTACATCGTTAAGCATTTGCTAAAAGGGATAATTAACTGGATTTATCTGAAAGTATGCTTGGGCATGAAGTATTCTATCAAAGGTTGGCCAAGGGATTTTGGAAATTACAGCTAAAAGTCCCCCCGGGATCCGCTTTATTGCAGAGTTTATGCTCAGGTCATTGTTAATGCTTTGGGTTTTTTAATTTATTATATTTTATTTGTATATGTATTTTATATTCACATATTTTGTTATATTGTAATAACCTTTGGTTGACACAATAAATTGAAACTGAAATTCTAACCATGTCCATATAGACACTCTCATGCTCCTTGCTGTCCTCCAGGGCAGGTCCAGGGCCCAGATTACCGGAGGCATCTCTGATAGCCATTGGTGCTTTTATACTTCAGCTTTTCACCCACCTGTTGTGCGCCATGGCCACCTTCGTAGGTGTCAGAAGACACCAATGCTCCAGGCTCCGCCCCACGTTGTTCACACAGCGGCTGCACCCCACAGAGATGGAAGTCGCCGCTGCCCCCGAGTACCACCCCACATGCTGTATATGGCGGTTGCTCTCCTGGAAACCCCGGGAGGGGCTGCTGCCTGCTGTTTGGGCCGGCCACCTGGTGGCCTAGCAACCCAACTGCCACGCCTTGGAATGGACGAGCCTCCATACCGTCCCCTCTGTTGTGGCCACATGCCTGTCCCCCGCCCTCCATGGAACATGACAGGAATATCATCATGGATCAAAACTAATATCTGCTAAACACTATGTTTTGACCCTACACTCTCTTTTCACTTTGAATATGTTCCTGTTTAATAGGTTTTAACAATTATTCCTTGTATCTGAACAGCATGAGTCCATTGTTTAGATGAGGGACCTGATCTTGTTGTCTGATATTGCTCCCATTAAATTCAAGAGATTCAATGACTTGATTCGGAGGAAGATTAGATAATCCACACATCAAATACTATGATTTTGTAAAATTAAAATATTGTACAAATTAATTATTGTTAAGCATGATTTCTCCCCTTTCATACATTCAAATTGCTGTTATTTCCAGAATGTAAAAACAGAGGGTGTTGCCACATGAGCTGTGGCATGCCTGATCCCTGCATGACCCATGGTGGGCAATCACTGTGTCACGCTTTGGGGGCAGCATGGGGAGCAAGGCAGATGGTTGCCCTCCAACCCTTCATGGGGAAACTGGGTGGGTGGACCACTGTCAGCCATCACACCACACCTTGGGGCAGGTCAAGCTGCCGGCCACATGAGCAGCCTCTCGGCCCTACCTCACCCCCCTCCCCTGGCCCACCCACTATCCTGCCCCCAGCAATGCTATGGCTGCACAGAACTGAAGATAGCGCCTGCCACTCAAAATCCCACTGTGGACCTGGCTGAACAGTGGGGCAGGTGGGGCCTGGTCCCATGAGCAGCAGTGTGCTACCATGCATTGCACAGCCTTACCCTACTTTGGGTAAGGCTGCTATACGCTACTTCCGTGGTCTTTTTCTGAGGATGCATAGCATAGTAGCCAACTGCCCACCACACAGTGTGGCCAGGGGAATGTCTAGTGACCACCGGGCACACAATGCACTGCATTGTGTGATAAGGCTGCCTGGAATGGGGAAAGACTTCCAAGAAGCGGTAGGTGCATCATGAATGTACCCAGGATGAAATCCTGACCCTTTATTGTACTTGATAGCAAAATACTTTCACACTCTTAAGTCCCAGATTTAACCATTTCAAAGCTCATTTGTACTTCCATTTGAGTCAGTAGCGAAACAAATCATAACAACAGAACTGAATGGAACCCTAGGTTATCTAGTCTAGCTCCCTGCCATTAAGCAGGATCTGCATTGCTTACATTATCCCCAGGAGACCTTTGTCTAACCTATTCTTAAAGGCCTCCAGTCATGGGACCTTCACAATCTCCCTTGAAAATTTTTCTGCTGCGTAAGTGTCCTGGTAAGTTATTTTTTAAATCTTCCCAATGTTTAGCCTAAATAATTTCTCCTTTAATAATTTCTCAGAGGGCCCCCGATTTTGTGTTGGTGTTGTTAAATGCGAGATCGGTGGCCAATAAAGCAACAACTGTCCAGGAGATGACCCTGGACTATGCTGCCGGTCTCGTATGTATCATGGAGACCTGGCTGGACAATGAGTCAGGACCTATTCTGGCTGACCTTGTTCCAGATGGGTATGCCGTGAAACATCAACCGTGAATGGAGGGATGGGGGTGGTGATGTGTATCCATGATTTTTAAGGAGCGATGGTCAGTGCGGAGGTATCCAGTGCAATCCATACCGGATATAGAGGTTCTTCACCTTGTGTTTCATTTGGCAGGTGACAGTTTGGGAGTGCTGTTTGTCTACCATGCAGCAGCCTCCCTGCATGCTGTAGCGGAGTTGGTGTCAGAGGTGGTGTTGAGGTTCCCGAAGAAAATAGTCTTGGGGGACTTCAACATCCACGCCGATGCTGACCTTGGGGGAGCAGAGCGTGAGTTCATGTCCACCACTGGCAACCATGAACCTGTCTCAGAAAGTGATTGGCCCGACACATCGTGGGGGGCATACCTTGGATCTTGTGTTTTGCACTGGCCTTGAGGCAGGTGATCTGTTAGTGGGGGAGATATCAATTATACCTTTGTCATGGACAGACCATTACCTCCTGAAGGCCTCGCTCCTGGCAGATGATTGCCCCTGGAAAGGTGCAGAACCGATTCAAATGGTTTGCTCCCAGAGGTTGATGGAACCGGAGCGATTCCAGATGGCTTTGGGCGAGATACCCTCTGATCTCGATGACTGTTTCATTGATGACCTTGTCATATTATGGAATGCTCTGATGACTGAGGCCATCGATTGGATGGCTCCTAGGCGTCCTCTACCCACACGGCAGCACTGCAGGCCTCCTTAGTTTTCCGAGGAGCTGCAGTTGCTGAAGCAAGAATGGCGGCGGTTAGAGCGACTGTGGCGTCGTTCTTGTGCTGAAGCCGACAGATTGCGTCATAGAGCCAGTTTACGGGCCTATGCCATAGCTATGCAGGCAGCAAAGAAGGAGTTCTTTGCTGCCCTCATAGCAACTGCAAAATCCCATCCAAAGGAGCTTTTCTGGGTGATGTGGGGGCTGGTTAGTCCGGCCTCCCTTCACCTGGGAGTGGAGTCATCTAAGGCATGCTGTGACATGTTTGTGGATTATTTTGTGGAGAAAATAACTCGTATTCACCAGGACTTCAATGCTGTAATTGATACACATGAGGAACTGGAGGGTATGAAAGCCCCGTCTTGTCCAATTGTTTGGGATCAATTTCAGTCGTTGACACCCGTTGATGCGGTCGATGTTCCTGGGGCAGTTAGGCCACCTCTTGTGAGTTAGATCCGTGCCCGTCTTGGCTAATTAAATCTTGCCGGGAGACAATGGGTCCATTGCTGGTTAGGGTGGTCAATGCCTCCCTTCGGGATGACAGAGTGCCGGGCTGTCTCAAGGAAGCGGTGGTGTGGCCTCTGCTCAAGAAACCATTGCTTGACACTGACTCCCCCACCAGTTATTGGCCTGTCTCCAACCTTCTCTTTTTAAGGAAGGTTATCAAATGGGCTGCGGCCCAGCAGCTGCAGGGGCATCTTGATCGCGTCAGTTTTCTTGATCCCTCTCAGTCAGGATTTCGACCGGGTCATGGCACCAAGACTGTGCTTGTGACTTTGGTGGATGATCTGCGCTGTGTTGCCAGAGACGCAGAATTCTCCCCCCCCCTCAAAAAGACAGCCCCCCCATGCTCGGCAAGGCCACGTGGGACATGGGTCGGTGGACATTGGGGAGCCTGAGTGGGGTCAGGGCCAAGCTGCAATAGAGCCTAGGGGGCAAAGGCCCCTTCATGCAAAAACCAGTCTGTCCTTGGAAAAGGTGATTAAGTGGAGGAAGTCCTGAGTAAGTACGAGGCAGTTAAGAAAGGGCCTCCTCCCTGTTTTAAGAAACCACTAGTGAATAGAACTTGGACTAACAACGGCTTCAAAGGCATAGAAAATTAGAACACCCAATTTTTCCCTCACACAAGCCAACACCCCCATGCCTGATCGGTGAAACTGCACCTTGGTGTCGCCCTTCAGCCTAGGGCTCCCCTCATGACTCCCTTCTGCCCCAAATCACGTGAAAACCTCTCTTATTCCATGCCCAGATGTGTTCAAAAAAGTTCAAAAGGCCAAACAAAATAAACAAAAAAGTCCAAAACAGTCTAGGATGGGGGTTGCTATATTTTGTTTGGCCTTTTGAACTTTTTTGTTCAATGACATAAAAGACTGTATATTAATAAGCGTATTATATGTTCACTTTTAAAATTGTTGATGTATGCTGTCCCTTTCAGATCTGTCTTCACTTTTATCTTACCCCTAGAAGACAGGAAATTTATAACCGCCCCTGAGGAAGCCAGATTTACTGGTGAAACGTTGGGCTTTTGAAACTTGTTGTTTTCCTGTGGGCTTCTGAAATTTGTTGTTTTTCTATCTCCATTTTACTAGGGATGGGTGAACGCGGTTCGGAAGTTCGGAGTTCGGACTGAACTCGAATAGTTCGGTCAACCGAACTGAACGGTCGAACCGAACTCGAATTCGAACGTTCGGTTCGGATGCGTTCGGTGAGTTCGGAATTGAATTTCCATTGGTTTCAATGGAAAACACATTATCGGCTGTAACTTTTTTGTTTTTTAAGATATGTGGCT
>QEPC01001394.1:3360175-3373944 GCA_003113815.1 Sphenodon punctatus
GTGCTGCACTGGCATTCTTTACCAGAGGTTCAATGTATATTTCAATAGCCATCCACGAAATCAATAGCAAACTAAATGCACCCAGAAACAAACTCCTAATACCCCTTTATGCACTCTAGGTTTCTTCCAAGGCATTGGGGATGGCATGTATGCATTTCTGAGTTCAGCACCTCTTGTACAATTCAGAATCAAAAGTAGAAAAAACAGACATTTGTTAAACCTATTCCCCTTTTCTTAGTAGCAACACTGCATGGGTTTGTATGGTTCAAAATTTATTTAAGTGCTTTTTGTGTCTTTCTATAGAATGGTTCTAGAGGCAGAAAATTTCTATCTTCTTCCCTTCATGCTCCAATTCCCTCATTCAAGCTCCTCTTGGCTAGCTAGCTGCTTGCTATGGGTTGAAGATTTCCACCTGAATGCACAGTGAAGAGGTTGGCTTCCCCCAGCTCTGCTCAAGAAACTCCTCTGACAGCTACAGTATGTCATAGCACATTCTAGTACATAGGTCAGGGCTGGTCTTTGTGTATTCTGCTTCCAAGAACAAATATAGCCAGAGTATAAATTTACTATACTTATAATTTGTTGCCCTACAAAAGGAAATAGAAACATAGAAAAGAAATTTTTTTCCCCACAAAACCATACCCCTCCTGAGGAGTCAAAAAACCCAACAACCTGCATCCTCTCTGAATCCAAAATAGACAACTGGGATCCTTCCTCCACCCCTAGGAATAAACCCAAACACTATGGCTTTGTCTGGCATCATGCTGATGGCAGTTCCTTGTCCTTTGAGTTTCATAAGTAACACCTTGTCAAGGTGATTGATATAATAATTAATGCACTTTTCTCCCATTTAAAATGTGTTCCAGAAGTTTAGGATTATAGATAATAGGTGCTTCTTTTTGTTTGTTTACTTCCACAATGTTTATCAAGGTTTTGCAAATGTTCTAAAGAAAATAGTGGTTCACATTCTATATTAAACTTCCATTTATAATGCATTAATAAATATTAGAGATGGACACAAAGTACTTCAATGGTGAAAACAGACATGACGCTAACCACCCTTTAACCACCCTTGGTGGTTATTTTCCCCCCTCTGCGATAGCAGCGGCGGGGGTTTGGTGCCGCCGCCCCCCCTACTCCCCTGAGTGGGGAAAGACGGGGACACGGGCGGGGTTCTTCAGCCGCTAGGCCATTAGGGTGGGAGGGGCCCCCCATTGTAGAGCAACGGGGGCAAAACAGGCAGCGCCCAGGACTCTCGCGAGATTGGCAAGATCCCGGGCGCCTTCTTAGGTTCCCTGCTCTGGCGCAGCATTCTGTGCAGCCAGAGCAAGGGAAAGGACACACACCCACCCACCCTCCCTCTTTCAAGGGTACCACTCCAAGCTTCCAGCTGGTTGCAGGTTAGAGCCAGAAAGGAATTTTCCCTGAACCCAAATTGGCAAAAAGGGAGAAAGGGTTTTTTGCCTTTCCCGGAGTGAATTGCTGATTCGGCATGAGGCGAGAGGAACCAGTTGAAGGTGGTAGGCTCTAAATGTCGCACTCTTTAGGGTGGGCGATGGGCAGAGGTAAGCACAAGGTTGGAAGTTACAAGGTCCAAAGTTATAAGTTAGAATAGCATGGGTAGCAGCATCTCCTTTAGAGATGGGAAGGTCCATGGCATAGTTGCCACAGCGCGGCCCACTGTATGGCCAACCCGAAGGGAGAGACGGATGGCCGCACCTGCTGGGAGGAACATCTGCCAAACAGCGGGTAATGGTGTTCTCAACCTTTGCTGAAATTAACCCCAGAGATGGGGCAGGCACGAACAACCCGCCCGGCCTGGGGAAACCCAGGGCACGAGGCAGGGCGTAAGTTAATAGTAAGAAGGGACAGGAGCTTACCCTCTCGATTTAATGGAGGAACAGGGGACAAGGTACGCACAGAATATGGAGACCGAGAGGGGAGAAGAGGGGACCTCCTCCAAAAGGGGTTGTTTAATTAGTAGTTAATAAGGTTAGTAGAAATAAGGACCCCAGTTCAGGAAGGGGGGAGGCGGGAAGGGTGACCCCATCCCCCCCATTCCTGTTTGTTAATATTCAATAAAGAGTGCAGCCGTTTAATCCCATTGAGCGTGTCCTTGTCTTATTTGGGGGGGTGCGCCGACAAATGCATGTTGCAGGACTGTATTGGTGCCCTGTGCAACCCTGAAAAATGCATAAATGACCACCAAGGGTGGTTGGCGTCATGTCTGTTTTCACCCAATGTGGCAGCTTTTGAATCACAACCAGGACCCTTCCTCAAACATTCAAGAAGTCAGAACTATAGACTGAGCAAATGCAAGACAGGTACATATATGAAAGCTATTGCTTGTGGGGGGGTGTTGCTAGGAAAAAGATCATTTAGCATTTCAAACATTTAAACACAATGAGGGGGAACAAATAATCAAATTATAAGATAAATGAAGCCAGCGTGGTGTAATGGCTAAGTGTGCAGTACTTGGACCGGAAGGTAAGGAGGTCCCCCTTGCATTAGGTGGAAACTCACTGGGTGAGTTGGGTAACTCACAATATTCTCTCAGCCTAAGGGTTGTTGTGAGGATTAAAAATTGTGTTAAATTGTTGTATGTAAAGCGCTTCAAGTGCCATGACAGGGAGAGAGGTGAGTGGGTGCTATATAATCAATGAATTAATTAATTAAATAGGTATACACATAGCAGTAAGAACTTGGGAGAGGGCTATACTTCTTTAGCTCTTACTTCTTAAATGCCCTGTGTGGCCCGAAAGCTTGCATATGTGTGTTGATTTCCGAAGCATGTGGCAGGTCAATTTATTTCAGTATGAAACTTGAAAGGAGAGCAGCAGACAATATTGTTGTTTATTTACATAAAAGTCCCATTGAAGACTGAAGTGGAGGTTTTTGCAATTTGATTAAAGCCCTCTATTTTAAACATACTGTACTTTATTGGCAGGTCAGTGCCCAGGATGTGACTTGCTTTGTCATTAATTTTCCCTCTCACAGGCCACCTTGAAAATTAGTACAAGCTCCATGAGCCTCATGGGGAAGATGCGTAAAGGGTGTGTTCAGGCTGGGGTAAGGAAGAGGAGGGTCCAGATCATAGATCTATGCCATTGTTCCATTTGCATTCTTTGAGTACATGTTTTAATCTCCTGTCCCTTCCCATGAACTCACTGTTGCAGCACCTGAAGGCACTGACTGCATCCATGGACAAAATTCAAAATTGTAAAGGGGTCAATTAAAAATAAGCCTTGAGCCAGATTTGATAAGCTTCTGGACCTCTGCAAAATTATCAAGGAGCATAATTCACAGCAGCATTCCTGACTGCTCTAGCCGCTCTGGTCTCAGACCTGGTCTTGAGGTCTCCTAAGCTTATTGTCTTGGGGGACTTCAATATCCATTCTGAGACTAGATTGCTTGGGGTGGAGCAGGAATTTATGCCCGCCATGGTAACCATGGGGCTGTCTCAGATGGTAGTGGGACTGACACATGAAGGGCGACATACTCTTGACTTGATTTTCTGCACTGACCTTGAGGTGGGGGTGAGGGGGATGATTATTGGGGATGTGGGGAGTTCTCCCTTGCTGTGGTTGCACCATTATCTCTTGCAAGCTTCCATCCTGGCATGCCTGCCTAACCATAGAGGTGTAGGACCGGTTAAGATGGTCTGCCCCCGGAGACTTATGCAACCGGAAGGGTTCCGGAATGCTCTGTGGGAGATAACTGTTGACCTTGATGGTCTCTGCATCAATGACCTTGTAGCCTTTTGGAACATCTGGTTGGCTGAGGCCATTGATCGGAAAGCTCCCAGGCGTCCGGTCTCAGCACTTTGTCACCGTAGGTCCCCGCGGTTCATAGAGGACCTGGAGCGGTTGAAGTGTGAAGGGAGGCGGTTGGAGCGATGGTGGTGCCGCACTTTCTCCCAAGATCACCAATTGCAGCATAGAGCATTTTTGAGGGCCTATGCTGTGCCTGTGTGGGAGGCAAAGAAACAGTTCTTTGCTGCCCTCATAGCATCCACTCCGTTGTGTCCAGCGGAGATGGGGTTGGTCGGTCCACCCTGTCTCTGCCTGGAACCACATTCATCCTAGACCCACTGTGACATGTTTTTAACATACTTTGCAGACAAAATCACATGCATTGAGCATGACATTGACTCCGCCTCTTCAGATGCAGTGGCAGATTCAGAGGTTAGGAATACTCTTTCTGATCAGATTTTGTGGGATAAATTTCAGTTGGTGACAGCTGTAGAGGCGGCTGATGTCTTGGGGTCTGTTCGGGCCACAATTTAGGGAAGGTTATTAAATAGGTGGTGGCCTGGTAGCTACAGGCACATCTGGACAACAGTGATTTTTTAATTATTATTATAAGTATTTGTATAGCACCAGCAGTGTACTTGGCGCTTTACAGAACAGTAAGATAGATGCGGTCCCTGCCTATGGCTTACAATCTAATAGACATGGAGGGGGGAGATAAGGAGAGGGGACATAGGGAGAAACAAGGGATAAATAACATTCAAGCGGATGCGAGGTCCCAGGTGCACGTGCTTGGTTTGGTTGCAGTTAGGCAGGAGTCTGTGGGGAGGGCAGACGGTAAATATTGAAAGGAAAGTTCTAGCAGGTGTTGGGAAAGGCGGCGAGGAAGAGGTGGGTTTTGAGGAGGGATTTGAAGGTGCAGAGGGAGGGGGCAAGGCGGATGTGGGCAGGGAGGGAGTTCCAGGCATGGGGGGCAGCAAGGGAGAAGGGACGAAGGCGGTTAGGGGAGCAGGGGAGACGAGGGAGAGCGAGGGAGGGGACAGAGGAGGAGCGGAGAGTGCGTGCAGGAGTGTGTAAGGAGACTAGGGCTGAGAGGTAAGGGGGAGCCAGGTTGTGAAGGGATTTGTAAGTGAATACCAGGAGTTTGTGAAGGATGCATTGGGGAAGGGGGAGCCAGTGAAGTGAGGAGAGGAGAGGCTGCACGTGGTCGAAGCGACGGGCTGAGTGGATGACCCTAGCAGCAGAGTTTTGGATGGAGATAAGGGGGGACAGGTGAGAGTGGGGGAGGCCAGTAAGGAGGAGGTTGCAGTAGTCAAGACGATAGATGACCATGGCGTGAACAAGGGTTTTGACTGAGGAGACCGAGAGAAAGGGGCAAATCCGAGCAATGTTGTGATGGGCGAAGCGACAGGACTTGGCAACAGAGTCGATGTAAGGTTTAAAGGAAAGGTGAGTTTCAAAGATGAAGCCCAAGCTACTGGCTTGGGGAATGGGACAGATGGTGACCCCATCAATAAGGATGGACAGGGAAGAGGGAGAGGAAGGGTAGGGAGGAAAGATAAGGAATTCAGTCTTAGCCATGTTGAGCTAGAGCTGACGTTGGGACATCCAGGCGGAGATATCAGAGAGACAGTTGATGAGGCGAGCTTGGACAGAAGGGGAGAGAGGGGGTGGAGGGAGAGAGTTGAGTGTCGTCAGCATAGAGGTGATATTGGAAGCCGTGGGAGGCAATGAGTTTGCCAAGGGACAGGGTGTAGATAGAGAAGAGGAGAGGGCCCAGGACAGAGCCTTGGGGAACCCCAACTGAGAGGGGGAGGGAGGAGGAGTTGGAATTGGGAAGAGACACATTAAAGGAGCGATCAGAGAGGTAGGAGGAGAACCAGTCAAGGACAGAGCCTCAGCCTAGGGAGCAAAGAGAGTTCAGTAGGAGTGGTCGACAGTGTCAGAGGCAGCAGAGAGTCAAGGAGGACAAGAATAGAGTAAAGGCGCTTAGATTTAGCGACAAGTAGATCATTGGTGATCTTGGCTAGGGCAGTTTCAGTCAAGTGAAGTGGACGGAAGCCAGATTGGAGAGGGTCCAGGGAGGAGTTGGCAGAGAGGAGATCCAAGCAGCGGGAGTAGACAACATGTTCCAGAAGCTTAGAGGCGAAGGGTAGAAGGGAGACCAGCCGGTAACTAGAGGGGTCAGAAGGGACGAGGGTGAACTTTTTGAGGATGGGAGAGACAGTGGCATGCTTGAAGGTGGAGGGGAAGGAGCCAGTGGAGAGGGAGAGATTAATGACATGTAAAGGGGGTGGGGAGCGACAGTGGGAGCAGTGGAGGTCAGGAGGCGGGAGGGGATTGGGTCGAGGGAGCAGGTGGAGGGGTTGGAGGAAGAGAGCAAAGCGAAGATTTGCTGAAGGGAGGCAGGAGGGAAGGAGGAGAGAAGGGAGGGGGTAGTGAGGGAGCAGGAAGAGGAGACGGGTGGGAAGCAATGTCCTGGCAGATCTTGTCAATCTGGTAAAGAATGACGCGAGATCCGGAGCAGAAAGGGAAGAGGGTGGAGGGGGGCAGGGGAGCTTGAGAAGGGAGTCAAGGTGGAGAAGTGGTGGTGGGGGTCACGAGAGTAGGATTCAACCCGGGAGGCATAGTAGTGTTGTCTTGTCAGGGAAATAGTGGAGGAGAGAGAGAATTTATAGTGGAGGAAGTCAGGATGGGAGCGGAATTTGCACTGGAGGCATTCAGCAGCCCGGGTGCAGGAGCGGAGGTAGCAGATAGTAAGGGTGAGCCAGGGACAGGGGTTTCTGGGTCGAAACCCCCGTCCCTGGCTCACCCCTACTATCCGCTACTATTTTTGATCCCACGCAGTCGGGCTTTTGTCCAGGTTACAGCATGGAGATGGCGCTGGTGTCCTTGGTCAGTGACCTCCTAGTAGAGCTGGATAGGGGTGGTATTACCCTATTATTTCTACTGGACCTATCAGCAGCTTTTGATACCGTGAACCATTAGATGTTGGTGACTCACCTGGGGGACCTGGCATGGTGAATGGAACTGTCTTACAATGGTTCCATTCTTGCCTCGCTGGGAGATCATAGCAGGTGGTCCTAAGGGACTGTAGTTTAATCACCTGGGGCTCTCTTGTGTGTTGTCCTGCAGTGTTCTATTGTGTCCCCTCTCTTGTTCAACGTGTATATGAAGCTGCTCGGGGAGGTCGTGCGCAGCTGGGGAGTGCGTTGTCACTAATATGCAGACAGCACCCAGTTATATTTATCTTTTTCATCTGACCCAGGCCCTGCTCTGGTCTTTGCTGTCCCAGTGTCTGGCTGCTGTGGGGGATTGGATGAGGTTGAGACAATTGAACCTCAATCTTGTTAAGACAGAGGTGAATTTGGTGAGTGAGGTCAGTGATCTTGGGGAGGGGAATACTGTTGTTATTGGGGGTGCTCGCCCTCCATTGGTTCTATCTGTTTGGAGCCTAGGGGTGCTCCTGGATTCACAGCTATGCTTAAATCTTGAGGTGTCGGCTGTGGCCAAGGGCGCCTTTCGCCAACTACATGTGGTGGGAAGGCTCCACTCATATGTCTCAGACTCAGACCTCACCACCTTCATCCATGCTTTCGTCATCTCGAGACTAGACTATTGCAATGTGCTCTACGTGGGGCTGCCGCTGGTGATGGTTCAGAAGCTGCAGCTGGTGCAGAATACTGCAGCCCGTCTCCTTACGGGAACGGGCCGCAGGGAGTACATTACACCAGCACTGCACTGGCTGCCTATTGTCTTCCGAGTCCAATTTAAGGTGCTAGTTTTAACCTTTAAGGCCCTAAACGGCCTGGGCCTTGCTTACCTGAAGGATCGCCTCCCCCGCTGGGTCCCTGGGCAGCCCCTGCGGTCGTCCAGGAGTGACCTCCTGGAGGTCCGAACAGACAGTTGGGCATTCTTGGTAGCTGCACTGTCGCTTTGGAATGCCCTCCCACCGGATATCCACCTCCACCCGGATTTCCTTGCCTGCCGATGAAGCTGTAAGACCTGGCTCTTCTGTCAGGTGTTTGGTGGGGGGAGAGAGAGGGTGGGGTGGGGGTGGGGCTCTTTTT
Source organism: Sphenodon punctatus (assembly GCA_003113815.1). Lineage (NCBI taxonomy): Eukaryota > Metazoa > Chordata > Lepidosauria > Sphenodontia > Sphenodontidae > Sphenodon > Sphenodon punctatus. The sequence continues at coordinate 3,367,995 of QEPC01001394.1, forward strand.
GCACCGATCACTTTGATTTTATGTTCTCATTATGTTTTTATATATTTGTATTTATTTTTGTATATTATTGTTGTCTTTTAAGCTGTTTGTGAGCTGCTCCGAGTCGCCTTTGAGCAAGAGGGTTAGGATATAAATATTTATAATAATAATAATAAACAATTAAAATGGCAAAATATGGACAAGTGCAATGATATGTGTTTCTGATATTTGGCATCTCATCAGATGAGATACAGATAATGAAACAGAGATATTACCTGGGGAGAGGCTAGGTTAAAGAGGGACAGATTCCCCTGAATTTTGGGAGGAGCAGAGGAGAGAACACTGCTCCAGCTTTGGGCAGCTACTGCTGTCCTGCTGCTGCCCTGGCTTCTAGAGAGACGGAGTAGCAGCAGCAGCAGCAGTGGCAGCTACATAGTGGCTTCCTGAAAGTGCATATAATATAGTGGCTGATAATATAGTGGCTCAGAGGGAGAATGTGACTATGGTTGAGCGAGTAATAGCTCCCCGACCCAGCATACATCCCCATAGTTTCAGATAATGTTCTTTGTTCTGGTGACAACGAGTGAATCTTACTGCCATTGAATGGTTCGTTTGACCAAAGGGAGACTTACTAGTCTCTGAAATTGACAAGATATGAGATGAGCTTACAGATGATGTGAGCGTGATGTCTGGGTGTACATGCATGTGTGAGCTGGGGCTAGGTTCTGGGAAGTGACCATGTGAGGCATTGAGGTTAGAGTCTCTGGATTCAAAGGGAGAGTGCTCTGAGAACGAGGTGTTCCTTTTCACTTGAGACCCTTGTTCTGAAAGTTATGCCGTGATGAATAGCAGTAGATTTTAACGTGAATTTTTGTTGAGAAGATGATGTATGGGATCACTCTGATAGTCTGAATTGAAATGCACCAAGGTTTTGATTTTAGGACTTATGGTTAACATTGGCTGCAGCCTGTTTAGTGACTTATCACAAAACATTTTACCAGACGCGTGGAAAAAACCCTAATGAATAATACATCATTTAATACTACATTATGCAAAAGCTATTTAGTCTGGTACAGCTTAGGAGATGACACTCCATGAGTAGTGACCTACAAAAGAAAGAACAGGCAGAGATCATATGACCATCTTTTAGCCACAAAGGCCAATCTAGGTCAGCGTAAACAGAGCACTGAAGTGCTATCCAACAAGTTTATCATGATGGAATAAAAAAGGGAATCGTACTTCCTTGATCTTAAAAATGTGTGAAGCTGCACAAAGTCTGGGTTGCCAATGCTCTTGATATATAACACCATGATCCCAGACAGCAACAAAGACCTGAAAGGTGTATTGAATATCATCCTGATCCCAAGCCCATTTAAGGTCCCGGGCCACATTTTGGGAACCTCTGACTAGGGACTCAGAAACCAAAAAATAAGGAAGTAAAAAGTAAAGATAAGTACTGCAAACGGGAGCTAACTGTTATTTTGTAAAAAAAACCTCATGATTTTTAAGCAAATCTCCCGTCCTCTCAAGGGCAGATTTGTCCTCCCCGACTTCTTGCTCCTCTTTTAACTCCTGCTGATACCTACCATCCACAGTACAATCTGTTACTTGAGATCTGTGTACTAATATCCTCGCCACATGGACCAGCCAGCCATCATTCTTGATGTAACCAACCCAAGCACGTGCACCTGGGACCATGCATCTTTGTGAATGTTAAACCCCTTGTCTCTCCCTCTGTTCCCCCTCCTTTATCCCCACCCCCTGCCCCTGTCTCTCAGATTGTAAGCCCTAGGGCAGGGACCGCATCTATTCTATTACTTTGTAAAGCACCAGGTACATTGCTGCACTGTATAAATGCTTGCTTATAATAATAAATAATAAAATTTCAAGTACTCATGGCATTTTAACATTAGGGGCTGGTGATCCTGTAAGCTGTGTTGTATTCATATGGAGATAACAAACCTCCAAACACACAAGCAGCTGGATATGCTATTTGCTTGGATGTTTGGGTTTTATTTTTTTGGTAATCCTCTTCACTTTTGTAAGAGACCAATTGGTCCTGTAAAGCTGGAGGATGCAGTAAATGTTTTAAAACACAGTAATTTTGCGCTGCTTTTTAACAAGACATATGCAACACCATTTTGTTCAGATACTGAGACATATGAGCTAGAGATTTTGTGTTAGGGTGACATCAAAACTATCAGGATAAGCTCACTCCCCGTCTACCTGTTAGCTCATCTTTGTCCCTGCCCCGGTTAGGAGGAAAGAGCAGGGACTGGGGTTAAAGACAGCAGAGAGCTACGCTGTAGCTCATCAGAAGTTGCCATAACAACCTTCACTTTTGGCATGAACAGGAATTCTCATCTTGCGAGGCTTCCCAATGTCACTTTGAGCTCCCCAACCATTTTGGCATTATGACTGGTGAGATCAGCGAAGCAGGGCGCGCAAGCACCCACCCATTAAATTTATTTTATTTTATTTATTTATTTTGATAGATTTATACCCCGCCCCTCCTGCTATGCAGCCTGGGGCGGCTTCCAAAAACATTAAAATACAATAAAACGATAACTCTTTAAAATACAACAAAATATTAAAACAGGACTAAGCTATAAAAACCAACAGTAGGTGGGGGAGCTGAACCCCTCACCCTACCCACCCTCCCTCCCAAAGGCCTGGGCGAACAGCCAGGTCTTACAATTTCACCAGAATGTTAACAGGCTAGGGGCCAGGCAAGCTTCCTCCGAAAGGGAGTTCCAAAGCCGCGGCCCAACTACTGAGAATGCCCTCTCCATTGCGGCCCCCCGCTTAACATGGGGGACCTCCAAGAAGGCACCCCCGGCAGACCGCAGGAGCCTCCCTGGGGCGCGGATGGCAAGGCGGTCCCTGAGGTATGAGGGGCTGAGACCATGTAGGGCTTTATAAATCATCACCAAAACCTTGNATCAGATGAGATACAGATAATGAAACAGAGATATTACCTGGGGAGAGGCTAGGTTAAAGAGGGACAGATTCCCCTGAATTTTGGGAGGAGCAGAGGAGAGAACACTGCTCCAGCTTTGGGCAGCTACTGCTGTCCTGCTGCTGCCCTGGCTTCTAGAGAGACGGAGTAGCAGCAGCAGCAGTGGCAGCTACATAGTGGCTTCCTGAAAGTGCATATAATATAGTGGCTGATAATATAGTGGCTCAGAGGGAGAATGTGACTATGGTTGAGCGAGTAATAGCTCCCCGACCCAGCATACATCCCCATAGTTTCAGATAATGTTCTTTGTTCTGGTGACAATGAGTGAATCTTACTGCCATTGAATGGTTCGTTTGACCAAAGGGAGACTTACTAGTCTCTGAAATTGACAAGATATGAGATGAGCTTACAGATGATGTGAGCGTGATGTCTGGGTGTACATGCATGTGTGAGCTGGGGCTAGGTTCTGGGAAGTGACCATGTGAGGCATTGAGGTTAGAGTCTCTGGATTCAAAGGGAGAGTGCTCTGAGAACGAGGTGTTCCTTTTCACTTGAGACCCTTGTTCTGAAAGTTATGCCGTGATGAATAGCAGTAGATTTTAACGTGAATTTTTGTTGAGAAGATGATGTATGGGATCACTCTGATAGTCTGAATTGAAATGCACCAAGGTTTTGATTTTAGGACTTATGGTTAACATTGGCTGCAGCCTGTTTAGTGACTTATCACAAAACATTTTACCAGACGCGTGGAAAAAACCCTAATGAATAATACATCATTTAATACTACATTATGCAAAAGCTATTTAGTCTGGTACAGCTTAGGAGATGACACTCCATGAGTAGTGACCTACAAAAGAAAGAACAGGCAGAGATCATATGACCATCTTTTAGCCACAAAGGCCAATCTAGGTCAGCGTAAACAGAGCACTGAAGTGCTATCCAACAAGTTTATCATGATGGAATAAAAAAGGGAATCGTACTTCCTTGATCTTAAAAATGTGTGAAGCTGCACAAAGTCTGGGTTGCCAGTGCTCTTGATATATAACACCATGATCCCAGACAGCAACAAAGACCTGAAAGGTGTATTGAATATCATCCTGATCCCAAGCCCATTTAAGGTCCCGGGCCACATTTTGGGAACCTCTGACTAGGGACTCAGAAACCAAAAAATAAGGAAGTAAAAAGTAAAGATAAGTACTGCAAACGGGAGCTAACTGTTATTTTGTAAAAAAAACCTCATGATTTTTAAGCAAATCTCCCGTCCTCTCAAGGGCAGATTTGTCCTCCCCGACTTCTTGCTCCTCTTTTAACTCCTGCTGATACCTACCATCCACAGTACAATCTGTTACTTGAGATCTGTGTACTAATATCCTCGCCACATGGACCAGCCAGCCATCATTCTTGATGTAACCAACCCAAGCACGTGCACCTGGGACCTTGCATCTTTGTGAATGTTAAACCCCTTGTCTCTCCCTCTGTTCTCCCTCCTTTATCCCCACCCCCTGCCCCTGTCTCTCAGATTGTAAGCCCTAGGGCAGGGACCGCATCTATTCTATTACTTTGTAAAGCACCAGGTACATTGCTGCGCTGTATAAATGCTTGCTTATAATAATAAATAATAAAATTTCAAGTACTCATGGCATTTTAACATTAGGGGCTGGTGATCCTGTAAGCTGTGTTGTATTCATATGGAGATAACAAACCTCCAAACACACAAGCAGCTGGATATGCTATTTGCATGGATGTTTTGGGGGGTTTTTTTTGGTAATCCTCTTCACTTTTGTAAGAGACCAATTGGTCCTGTAAAGCTGGAGGATGCAGTAAATGTTTTAAAACACAGTAATTTTGCGCTGCTTTTTAACAAGACATATGCAACACCATTTTGTTCAGATACTGAGACATATGAGCTAGAGATTTTGTGTTAGGGTGACATCAAAACTATCAGGATAAGCTCACTCCCCGTCTACCTGTTAGCTCATCTTTGTCCCTGCCCCGGTTAGGAGGAAAGAGCAGGGACTGGGGTTAAAGACAGCAGAGAGCTACGCTGTAGCTTATCAGAAGTTGCCATAACAACCTTCACTTTTGGCATGAACAGGAATTCTCATCTTGCGAGGCTTCCCAATGTCACTTTGAGCTCCCCAACCATTTTGGCATTATGACTGGTGAGATCAGCGAAGCAGGGCGCGCAAGCACCCACCCATTAAATTTATTTTATTTTATTTATTTATTTTGATAGATTTATACCCCGCCCCTCCTGCTATGCAGCCTGGGGCGGCTTCCAAAAACATTAAAATACAATAAAACGATAACTCTTTAAAATACAACAAAATATTAAAACAGGACTAAGCTATAAAAACCAACAGTAGGTGGGGGAGCTGAACCCCTCACCCTACCCACCCTCCCTCCCAAAGGCCTGGGCGAACAGCCAGGTCTTACAATTTCGCCAGAATGTTAACAAGCTAGGGGCCAGGCAAGCTTCCTCCGAAAGGGAGTTCCAAAGCCGCGGCCCAACTACTGAGAATGCCCTCTCCATTGCGGCCCCCCGCTTAACATGGGGGACCTCCAAGAAGGCACCCCCGGCAGACCGCAGGAGCCTCCCTGGGGCGCGGATGGCAAGGCGGTCCCTGAGGTATGAGGGGCTGAGACCATGTAGGGCTTTATAAATCATCACCAAAACCTTGAACTTGGCTCGGTAAGCTATCGGCAGCCAGTGCAGAGCTCGGAGCACAGGTGTAATATGCTCCCGACGGCCCGCCCCCGAAAGGAGACAAGCCGCCGCATTCTGCACTAGCTGCAGCCTCCGAACCAAGAACAAGGGAAGCCCCACGTAGAGCGCGTTACAGTAGTCGAGCCTCGAGGTGAAGAAAGCATGGATGAGGGAGGCCAGGTCCGGGCCGGAGATATACGGATGCAGCCTATGCACCAGATACAGCTGGCGGAAGGCAGCCTTAGCGACTGCCTCCACCTGCTGCTCTAGGCGGAGGTCCGCATCCAATATCACCCCCAGACTCC
>QEPC01001394.1:3374847-3408477 GCA_003113815.1 Sphenodon punctatus
CTTCATACACTGCAGTCCCTCAGTAAACCAAGGGGTCCTGCGGTGACGAGCCCAAGGCAGAAGGCGTCTCGGAGCCACCCTGTCAATGGCCTCCTCCAGCAAGCTGTTCCAATGCTGGACCAGCTCATCCACAGAGTGGCCGTCCAATGACAGTGCATTGTGAGCTATGCTGCTCGCCAGTTTGGGACCAGGAAGGAATTTTTCCAGGTGCCTCTGACTGGCTGAGAGGCAGCTGGTTTTTTCACCTTCCCCACACTGTTAGCTCTATAGGCAAGACACGCTGCTGTGTTGGTTGCTTTTGTTGCACTCGGTGGGCAAAAGGAGATTGCAAAAGGAAGTAACACAAGGGCAGGGGAGCAGCCCAGTGCTCAGTCTTCCATGGGGCTAAGATCCGTGCAGCCAATTAATCTCTAGGATTGGTACAGTCCTGAATATGCATGGCGCATCACTTGCTTGTGCTCACAGGGCCTCACTAGAGGACTTCAACAAGAGCAACACCCACACAGCCCATTCCAAGCCAGGCATCTTGGGTAAATTGGGTCTGGGCCCTGCTGGGATTCATGCAAGGGAGGTGGAATCCAGGCTGTACTTTGAGGACTCCCAGGATTCATGGTTATGCACCACTGGCCCAGGGTTTTATCATGGGCGGGGGGTGACACCCCTCCCAAAGGTTTGGCATGTTACAGTTAAATAACAAGTGTGATCTTTTAAACCCAATGATTGTGTTCTTGTTTCCTTCCGCGATGTGGTGACATATGACAATAATAAATATTCCATTCTGTTGTTGTTGTCATTGTTTCTGATCCTTGTGATGCCATTCCTGTCTAGCATGGACTTTCGGAAACATGAAGTTTAAGACCTTGGAAAGGTAGAAACAGGCAAAAATATTGACAAAATTAAATGCTTAACAAGATGCTTACATGAACAAAGGTGATTTGCTTGTTTCTTCCTTTTGGTATGTTGACCTTTGGGAGAATGCCTCATGTTCACCCTTAAGCATTTTTAAAGAATATTGTCTTTTTGCTATTCTTTTAAAAATATGGTATTTTTAAAAGCCAACACAGTATTGTGTAGGAGTCATTAGCTTGCAAATAATTATTAGCTAACATATCATCATAATAGCGAGAGAGAATTTGTTAGTAAAATGTGCACTGCTCCAGACAGATGTTATAGAAACCTCTTCTTGTAGATTAGAACTTTTATTTTCCCCAGAAATCATAATACTTTTCAAATATCTAAACAATTGCCAAAAAATAGGTGAACAGTTGTTTTCGACTGCTAATGGGCTTAAATTGTAGCAAACATTTTGTTAAATATTACGGAAAACTTCCTAACTGTAAGAGCAGTTTGGGCAATGAAATAGGTTGCCTCGGGAGGTTGTGGGTTCTCTTTTCTTGGGAGGACACAAGAAGCATCTGCCTGCAATACCGTAGGCACATGACATCTTGCCTTGGAACAGGGGGTTGGACTAGATGACACTTGAGGTGCTGGACTTAGACCTGGGAATCCAGGGTTCAAATCCTGCCCTAGCTATGAACTCACTGAATGACCTTCGGAAAATCACAACCTTTCAGCCTAGAGAGCCAGTGTGGTGTAGTGGATAAGGTGCTGGATGTGCTTTTGGGAATCTGGGTTTCAAATCCTGACCTAGCCATGAACTCACTGGGTGGTCTTGGGCAAGTCACCCAAGGCCTCAGCCCCCCATCTGTAAAATGGGAATATGTGTGTGCTTTCTCTCCCTGTGTTCCCCTCACCCGTGTCCATCTTGGATTGTAAGCCCACTGGACAGGGACCTGTCTCCAAAACCTGTGACTGTAAAGTGCTGCATATGTGGGATGGGTGGATGGGGTTTTATTATTTTGGGGTATTTTTAATCTGGGAATGTTCATTTTAATGAATTTTATTATATGTTTTTAAATGTTGTTAGCCGTCCTGAGATGCTTGTGGCAGGAGGGGGAGGCATACAAATGCTGTTATAAAAAATAAATATAAATAAATAGGTCTAGTAATGCATCTGTTTGTAGAAACATGCATCCGGGTACATTGAAGTCCAGTAGCATTAGTTTATTTCTTTTCACATAAATCCTATTCCACTGCCGACTTATGCTTCTGACCTTTGAGGTCCCTTCTAGTCTTACAGATCTATGATTCTATACACAGACGATGCTCACAATGGACATTCTCTTCTCCAGATCATTCACTCTGTTTTCCTTGCTATATGGTGCATTCTGTTCTGTGTATCTAAGGGTTTCCTTCACTGTTGATTTCTAATATCCGCTGTCCTTTAAAGCTCCTCTCATCCAAAGGAAAGATTTGCCAGAGACTCTGTGAGATGAGCACTACAAGACTTGTTTTGAGGCTCACTCTCATGTAGGTGCTTCTGTAAAAGGTGATGTTTTAACCATCTGAAACACAAAAGCTTCCTACGTCTTCTATTCTGCATGTACATGTGCATATACTTAAACTTGCATACTTAATGTGTCTTATAATATTCCATAAGACTACTAAACGTAGGTAAAGTTAAGTATGTGTACAACATGAATACGGAGGCTTAGTGCTGCAGTGCAGCTTACGTTAGTTACAATCTCTGTGCTGGGTGCCAGACTTTTCTTGTCATTGTATAAACTAAAGCTGTTTCCATTGAAGTACTATCTTGGGAAGTATTCTTTGTACTCAAATAGGGACCTATACAACTCTGCTCAGAACAAGTGTTGCTATTAAAAATAATTAAACAAAATGCTAATTAACAAGTAATTCCAGTAGTTTTGTCGAGATGTTCCACAGAAACTGGGAGAGAGCAGTTATGGGAAGCCTGGGCAGAAACTGAAACAAATTCAGATAAGCTTTGCTTGACAGAAGTGGCAGCCATGAGTGTTAATATAGGGATTTAACTAAATCTAAAACACATTGTGACCTTCAATGAGACTTTTTTTCTTAACATGGTAAGCAGTACTTGAAGAGCAATATGTGTGTCTGGACCAAACCATTCAACTTAATGATTGTCAAGGAGTGGACATTGTACTTTTAGCCAGAGACCTCATAAATCCTCTTTGAGTTCTGTTAAATAGCCTTTGGACAGCTTCCAACCAGCTGGATAAGGTCTTGACTAGAATGCAGACACTAATTCAGCAAGAATTTCTTTCCTTAACAACAAAAATGACATGACTATTATACATTGTGTCAAATGGAAAACTCTCTACCAATGCGTGTAAACACTTAAAGGAGACCGTTACAAAGGATACATAAAACATACAAAGAAAACCATCAGTTCCTTGTTGTTAACTATGTATTTTGCTTTGGTGTCAGATGACTAATCTGACAAATAAAGCTCGACTGCGGTACTTCACTTACACAAGTAGGAACCACTTTCACTAGACAGTTCAAACATTAAACTCCAGTTCATCATATTAATTTCCCTGCAAACATATAGTACCTACATTCAGTCTCTGGTAGTGCTTAAACTTCTGGCAGCAACCCCACCCTACCTCCAGGGTGTGATCTTTAGATGACCTTATTGTCTCCCTTTAGGCTAAGTGCAGTGCGGTGTAGGTGCACAGAGCAGTTAGTACTGTGAATTATTGAATATGCCTCCCAAATTCAGCAAGCTAATGTTATAATAAGAACATTAAAAATGCCATACTGTGTCCGACCATTCACCATTCAAAGAAGGTGTTCTTTTCTGCTCTCATAGCATCTGTGAAGTTGCATCCAGCTGAGCTTTTCAAGGTGGTGTGGGGGTTGGTCAGTCCGGCCTCCCTTTGCCTGGAACTGGAATCTTCCAGTGCTCACTGTGACCTGTTTGTTGACTTTTTCGTGGATAAAATTGCTCAGATTCACCATGGCTTCGACTACGCACTTGCTGAAGTAGGAGAACCATAGGTAATGGAAGCCCCACCCTGTCCTGTTTTATGGGATCAGTTCCACTGGGTGTTGTCCACAGATGCAGCGGATATTCTTGGGGTAGTTAGAGCCACCTGTTGTTAACTGGGTCCATGCCCATCCTGGCTGGTTAAGGCCAACCGGGAGATGTTGGGACCATTGCTGGTGGAGGTAGTCAGTGCCTCCCTTAGGGAGAGCAGAGTGCTGGGCTGCCTCAAGGAGGTGGTGGTGCGGCCTCTGCTCAAGAAACCATCTCTTAGATTCTCTTGACATTGACTCCCTTTCAGCCAGTCTCTAATCTTCCCGTTTTAGGGAAGGTTATTGAACGAGTAGTAGCTCAGAAGCTTCAGGAGTATCTTGATCATGTCAGTTTTCTATATCCCTCGCAGTCCAGGTTTTGCCACTGAGACTGCGTTTGTGGCCTTGGTCGACAACGTCCACCATGAGCTGGATCAGGATAGACCATCCCTTTTGATCCTGTTAGATCTGTCGACTGCATTTGATACCTTTGACCACGAGATGTTGGTGACTCACTTGTTGGACTGAGCCCAGATGGGCAGAATTGTTCTCAAATGGCTCCGTTCTTTCCTGGCTGGGAGAACCCAGTGGGTGGTGTTGGGGGAATGCTTGTCATCTCCCTGGGACCTCATGTGTGGAGTCCCGTATGGTTCTATTCTGTCCCCTCTCCTGTTAACGTGTATATGCAGCCTTTGGGCGAGGTCATGAGAGGGTTTGGCATACATTGTCATCAGTATGCTGATGACACCCAACTTTACCTCTCATTTTCAGCTGACCTAGGTTTGGTAGTCTTGGTGTTTACACGTTGTTTGGTGGCTGTGGGGAACTGGATGAAAGTGTGCCGTCTGAAACTGAATCTTGACAAGACATAGGTGATGCTGGTAGGAGGGACTGAGGGAGTGGTGGCCTGCGTCATTGAAGGGGTCTCCCCCTGTTATTCCCTCAGATCTGTAGCCTGGGGGTGCTCTTCGACTCGCAACTCTGCCTGGATGTCCAGGTGGCATCTGTGGTGAGGAGCGCTTTTTGTCAATTACATTTGGTGCAACGGCTTCGGCCATATGTCTCCGACTCTGACCTGGCCACCATCATCCATGCTTTCATCATCTCAAGACTATTGCAATGTGCTCTACGTGGGGCTACCTGTGGTGATGGTTCGGAGACTGCAGCTGGTGCAGAATGCGGCAGCCCATCTCCTTCAGGTCATCACAAGCACATTACCACCAGTGTTCTGTTGTCTGCACTGGCTGCCTATAGTCTTCCAGGCCTGATTCAAGGTGTTGGTGTTTAAAGCCCTATACAGCCTGGGCCGTGCCTACCTGTGGGATCACCTCACTCCCCAGGTTCTGGATCGGCCTCTGCGGTCGGTCGGGGGTGCCCAACTTGAAGTTCCCTGAGTTTCTCAGGTAGCGACCATGGAGAGGATGTTCTTGGTGGCCCCACCTAGGCTGTGGATCCCTTCCGACGAAGGTCTCCTGGCCCCAGACCTTCCCTCTTTCTGACGACAGTGAGAGACCTGGCTCTATAGCCAGGTGTTCAATGTGGGAGATGGGTAGGCAGGAGGGTTGGGTTAGGGGGGAGGGTTTTTAACTCTACTTTTGTGTGTTTATACTTTTGGATTTTGTATGTGTTTGTATCTTATATATATATATAATTTGTATATATATATAATTATATATATATAATTTGTAAGTTGTAGGCCACTCTGAGTTGCCATTGGCAGGAGGGTGAGGGGTAGAAGAGCGATGAAATTAACTAAATTGAGATTACTCACTGCCTCAGTGCTGTTGGCAACTGGATGAGGGTGAGCTGATTGAGGCTGAATCCTGACAAGACTGAGATGATGATGGTGGGCCGGCCCTGTGACCTGGGGGGGAATTGGGACTCTTGTTGATGGAGTCTGGTCCCCTTTGGTCGCTCAGGTCGCAGCCTTGGAGTGCTTTTAGCCTCACCTGGTGGAGTAGCTTTGAAACGTCCGTAGGGAGGTGTCATTAATAAAACAGTGCTTGTCCTGAACTATTATTTCCAATGCAGGGATGGGGGACTCGCATGTCTCAAAACCTTTCAGTCAATGGGTTCTGCACAAAGGAAGAGTGTTCATTGCACATAAATGTCTTGGAGCTCAGGACTGCTTTGTTTGCACTAAAGGCTTTCAAGCCACAGATCAGTCTGACAATCCTAATCTGTTTGAATATGGTTGCAGTGTGTTACATAAACAGGCAAGGAGCATCAGGTCCCACTCCCTCCTGCAGGAAACATACAACCATGGGAATAGTATCTCCTCAGAGGAATATCCCCCTGTGCAGTCCACATCTCAGGGCAAGAAAACAGTGAGGTAGATGGACTGAGTTGCATCAGCTCAATGTCTTACAAATGGACATTGAAGACATCAGTTTTCTGCTCCTTGCAGATGCACTGGTGGCCCTTTGCAGCAGACCTCTGTGTCCATAGTCAGCAAGAAATTCCCAATTTTCTTCCCCAGGGCAGGAGAAGGACATGGGTCCTGGATTTTCCAGGACATCCCTCAGTTAGCACCTCTTTTGTTATCTGTCTAGCAGTCATGGAAAACTGCTGAAGGGTCTGTAGGAAGAGAGGTGTGAAAGACAGCAATTTGCAAGTCATCAATAGGACAAATAGAGGATTTAAAATAGGGATGTCCTGGAAAATCTGGGGCACTTGAGAGGTATTTGGGTCACAGGGTTGCCAAAGGGTATCAGCTTGACCAAAGGGCATTCAATATGCTTACCTTCCTATCACCATGATTCCCAGAATCCTAGATATCCTGAGGGAAAAGGGAGGGAAGATGGTCATGATAGCACCAGATTCATCCTGCCAATATTGGTTCTCGAACCTCATGGAAATGGCCGTAAACTCCCCATGGCCTCTCTTCAACAACAGCAGATGAGGTTGTGTGCCTGGAGCTGCTGTGGTACTGCTATCACCATATCTTCATGTCTAGCCATGGCAGCTTGCTGCTGCTGAATTTTCAGGTCCAGTATGAGGACAGAAGTAAAAATCTCCTGTTTGAAGCTTCATTGCCCTGCCGCCTCCTATCTTTGAGGCAAGAGGGGAAGGAGGGGCTGGGTGTCAGGGCATGGATGCTGCTGTTGCTTTCTCTGGGCTCTCCCGGCTCTGAGTGTCCAGGTGGGAAGAAGGGGCTGGGGGGGGACTAAGGGCATATATTCACACAAAACCCTGAACCTGTGGGAAGAGTAGCCTGTGTTGGGTTTCCGTAGGCTAGCTGCTATCGAAAGAGATCTGCTGTCCTAGCAACCCCATGCACTGCAAACCCCCATGAGACACAGTTAAAACAGAAAATTCCTTCTGACAGCACCCAACCAGACCTGAGCATCATGTGTGTGTGTGTGTGTGTGAGGGAGGGAAGGTGTTTTCATGGATGACAGCACTTGGCCACTGCCCCCGGTCTGTCCCAGTCCAGAGTTTGGTCGCCATCATGGCTGGGACCAGTCATAGGCTGGGCTTGAGGGTGTGGAGACACGTGGACATGCATCTGTCCCTGCTCCTACACTGTGTTCAGAAGCTGCCCACCCATTATGGGCAGCCATGGCACCCAATTATGACTGCCATGGTGGCCAGTCATAACCGCCCTTCTGACCTGGCCAGGAAAAGTTGGCTTTCAAATGTGATAGCCTGCTTTACTCCTAGTTGGGTAGCCAGATCCCGGCTGTGTTAGGGCGAATTCACATGTGCAGCAATTATCTGGATTTTTAAAAACTGGTTCTCAATAGTTCGCTGTTAACAAGTCCTGTTGCATTCACATGCATGCCATACCGATTTTAAGTACAGCGAAATAATGCATTCAGACCTTCTTGTAGTGCGTGCTTACCCGGCTGCTCAGTACGGTTCAGTTACAGGAAGTGGCCTGTGGGGAGCCAGAAGGTTGCTACTTTGTAGCAAAGTACAACTTTGCTACAACCTTTGCTGCAACTTTGCAAACTTTGCAACAACCTTTGCTACAACCTTTGTAGCAAAGGTTGCTACTTTGTAGAATCAGGGAGTAAAGAGGGAGAGCCTGAGGCTGCTGGAAAGAAGCCCCTCGCATTCTCTCCCTGGTTTCTTTCCGGTATCCCGCTGCTGCTACTGCTGCAGCACTACGGTAGAGGCAGAGGCAGATGATTGAAAGTCCCTTGGAGGGAAGAACTTTTTTGGGGAGAAGCATGGAGGGGAAACATGGAGGGGAAGAACTTTTTTGGGGAGAAGCTGGCTGCAGCCTGCACCCAGCGAGGCAACTACAGGGCTCCAGCTGGTCTCACTGCTTCCGGTAGGGGCAGGAGTAAAACAGCGCACTTGGAAGCACGGTTGCATTCACATCAGAAAAGATTTCACACCAGTTAAAACCAGTACGATGTTGCTTTCACACTGCTGTTAAGTGCGGATTTATTGAAAACGGACAGCAAAAAGGTAGGTTTGAGTAGCTTTGAAAGTCGGATTTCTTTAGTGCGATATTGACCGCATTTAATCGAATTTATGTGTTCAGACATGCATGAAACATTCGTTTTTAAAAAAAATTCGCAAAAATCAGAATGTCTGAACCCCCCCTTAGTGGCTAGCACAGGCTGTGACTCAGAGACTTTCTTGAGTCACAGCCTTTGCTAGTTGCCCACATGACCAGGATCTATCCTGGGAAAGCATCTGGCATGCAGGAACTAATGTGACAGTGGTCTATGGGTTAAAGCAGAGAAAAGCAGGCCACTCTCATGTCTGAAAACACCCAGAGAGAGTGCAAGAGAAGAAGGGGGACAAATTGTCTGTGTGGTGACTGCAAGTACATTAAATTAATGTCATTGTGTATTTATTGTGTAATCCTGGATTCCTTGGCTTATTAATGGCAAAGGAATCTTTGTCATTATCTAAGGTCACACAGAAATGTAAGTACCCAAATTGGGTTGCACATGCAAACATTTTGGGATCCACTGGCTTAACAGAAGGCTGAAATTGCCTGCCTTTTCTAACTCCATGCAAGGAGGATCAGCCTTGATTCTGGAGTCGTTGCTTCTGTTTATTTTGTTTTTCTTATTTCTTTATTGTGTTGCTTGGGACTCATTAAAATATCACTGCACATGCACAAAATGACCACTGGACCATTCTGTGCATGCACACTCATTTTTTAAATGGTGGAGGCAGCGTCTCTGCTATTTTGGAAAAGGGAAGATCAGCTGTGCAGACTGGCTGCCCTTTTCCCCAAATCCCATCACCATTTTGGAAAAGGGCTGTGCATACGTGAATGGCTACGGCAGCCATTTTTCACATCCAAAGTACTTTTTAATGATTATTTTTAATGAAAACGAATGAAAGCAAATGTATGTTGTTTGCTTATTCATTCATTCATTTTGGGGACTTTAGTTACTAAAACAAATGGGGTCTCTATTAGTTTTAGTAACAAAAAAAGAAGAAAAGAATTCACATCCCTATTCCTTGGGCTTCCAGGAGCCCACACTTACCCTCATGAATCTTCCTTTAAGAGGTGTCATCCAGCAAAGTGTCCATCATCTCTTGCAAAGTATTGAAGTTTAAGATGCTCAGGACCTTGTTAAATGCACATACTTCCCAGAAGGATGAGGCCCCAATTAATAAGCCCCACAGCAGGATCAGACCTAGATTAGCCCAAGATATGGAGACATATTTCAGTATTAGAGGGGATGATGTGTGTGGCGAAAATACAAGGAACATCATTAGTCGAGTAAATCTAACTTCTAGAAAAATAAAAGGCTGAACATTTCAGCCAGAATGTTGGTTTGAGGTTTTTCAATTAATAATATCTGAAGAGACACCATAATAACTCAAATAGCTAGAGGATAGGTTGTCATAAATGGGACAAATGATTTATGGATTTTTATCTAAATGCTACAGACCACATTCCAGCTGACTCCAAAGGGAGTGAGAGACAACCTACTCTGTTGTGGTGATGACCTACGGAATCAAAGTCTCCCAATAGAAATAGGCTTTTTGAAGACTGGAATGTGTTTTGCTGCTATTGCCATGTTGTTAAAGCTTGAATGTGTTTCAGTTTAGCAGCTATTCCCATATAGTTAAAGCTTTCCATGAAATTCTTAGACAGTGTTGCTTACAAGAGTGAATAAGGTATGCTGTTCAGCTGGGCTGATTATTACAGAAAAATCTGTTATACCAGGAGCTTGTTTCTACAGAGTTTAATTAATTTTTTCCCTCCTTAAATTGAGAGGTAGTTGTATTCACTAGGAAAAGAGTGTTCTTACAAGTAAAACTGTTTTTGCTCTGATGTGTCATGAGAGGGAACATGAGGCAACAGTTTGTTAGTCAGCCATTTTATTATTAACCTGGAACAAGGGCCCTCCGCCCCCCCTATTTGGAGCGGGGGGAGGTTGCCGCACCGCTGGAGCAGCCCGGGAAAATGGGCACGGAGTTTTGGCTGCAGGGGATTGGAAAACCCCGTCCCGTTCGGCCTGGGCGCCTGCTATTGGTGGCCCAGGCATCAGGGCCGGTGAATCGGGCTCCTGATTGGTTGGCGCCGGGGAAGGTTGCCGCACCGCTGGAGCAGCCCGGGAAAATGGGCACGGAGTTTTGGCTGCAGGGGATTGGAAAACCCCGTCCCGTTCGGCCTGGGCATCAGGGCCGGTGAATCGGGCTCCTGATTGGTTGGCGCCGGGGATGGTCCCTCCCCTTCCTGTAGAAGGGAGGGGGGGAGAGTGACTGCCGGCGCACGTGGTTACCATTCCCCCTCTGACATCGGCAGGCACCAGTTCGTGCCTGCACTTCAAGAAGATAACATTCCCCCTCTGACATCGGCAGGCACCAGTTCGTGCCTGCGCTTCAAGAAGATAACATTCCCCCTCTGACATCGGCAGGCACCAGTTCGTGCCTGCGCTTCAAGAAGATAACTTGCAGAAGGGATGGCGAAGCAGAAGCGAGCACAGCCGCCCAAGCAAAAAAGGGCAGCTAAGAGAAAGGCAAGTCAGGCTGCGGAGGTGCCTATGGCTCCCGCGGAATGCCAGATGAGCGGGGAGGAAGGAAACCCCCCCTCCTTCGAGGCAAGAAATGAGGGGCCGTTTGCAGGCCTGTGAGGCCTTGGCGGCTGAGTTGAGGGAGCAAGGGGCCTCGGGGGCAAGGGAGGCAGAGCCAATGGGGAAATGGGGAGGATATGATACTGGGCATTCAGCCCCAGAGGAGGTGTGGGCCCCTGGGCAAGAGCTAAATAGAGGGGCAGTGCGGTGTGGGGGCCGGGCCATAGCCCCCCCTGCCCGGTACAGGACAGAGGAATGGGCTGAGGCCTATCACCCACCACTGCGCCAGCGCAGTAACATTGTGCAGAGGGATCACCAAGGGGAACAAAGAGGTGGGACCTCTGCATGGGGCAGTGCAAACCCCACAGCGTGGAATGATGGCTGGGGTTGGGGTGAGGGGTACGAAGAGCAACCTTGGGGAAGGCCCGATGAGGTTCCCCCAGTAAACCAATGGGAGCGAGGGCAGCCGCGGGGGCAAAGGGCCCCACCCTCCGCCGCGCTTGGGGCTCCAACCGATGGGGCACCCCAAGCGGAAAGGGGGGAGAACGTTGTCCCAGCAGGTACCACAGAAGGAGCACCAACAGCATCCATGCGGCATGAGGGGAGCGACGAAGATGAACAGGGGGATCAAGCCATGTGGGAGCGGATCCAGGGGCTCGAAAGGGAGCTGGAGGAGATGGCGGCCCGCAGAAGGGATACACGGGAACCAATAAGAAATGTACCCGGACGGCCTCATGGAGGTGAGTGGGGCTTTATACCTGACAGGGTTACACAGAGGGAGGAGGAACAGGGAAGAGAAACGCACTGGCTGGCCAGATCCGACGCCAGGCTAAGGGTTCAGCTAGCCAGGGCTGGGAAGGAAATAGGGGACCAAGAAAGTGGGGAGGGGGATAACCCACAAGAAGGTTGGGGACTGAACCTGGGACAAATTCAAACCCCACCCTCAACGGTGCAGCGGGCAACCGCGCAGATGCTGTGGTGGAACGGGACCTGGGTGAAAGTCACACCGGTGCCCCCACCCAAGGGATGCCAAGCAGTCGGTAGTGGTTTTCTGCCGTCTAATACGAGCTGGCGGAGACAGGGGATGGATCAGGACAGGGTGCTACAGTCACCTAGCGTTGCACATAGTGCCATGCCATGCCGCCCCCTACCTCCGCTAGGGGGCGGATATTCAGAGCTCTCCGCGCCTATAGGGGAACATCTAGCTTACACCACCAGGGAAAAAATATGGAGAGGGGAGTACATCGATATCTTCGGACTCCTTTTCAGTGATCCGATAACGGATCCGGCTGAGAAGGAGGACAGCAAGGAAAAAGAACGATTTCGGAGACCAAAGGCGGACAGGAACTGGGCAAACTGGTCCTCTGCCTTTTCAATATATCTGGGGGTGGTATTGGAAGTTTTCCCAGAGCGGGCGGTGGAACTGCTGAAATACGCAGATATAATAAAAAGGGCGTATGGGGTAGGCCCCCAGGGAGCATGGTTGAGGTACGACGAGGCTTTTCGCCACAGAGCGTCCTTCACACCGGGACTCCGTTGGGATCGACATGCACAGGATCTGTGGTTGGATTGTATGGTTGACACGACCAATACGCCAAAAACAGACAGTGGACATGTATTAATAAAGGGTGGTGTCGCACCGGCAAACGACCCCAACAGATGGGACAGCAGGCGGTCGGGTAGCGCCACATGCTGGGAATACAATAGGAATGGGCGTTGCTCACGGGGCACGTGCAAATTCCGCCATGCATGCTCAGTATGCGGCGGCTCCCACTCGGTTTCCAACTGTTACAGGGGAAAGCCGTCAGGAGGTAGGAGAAACCAAGCGGGCTCAGGACCCGGTACGAACAACCAAAGTGGACAACAAGGACCTGGGAAAGGAAAGGGGCCCAACCCCAATTAATATCCAGCACCTTGAACAGATACTAACCGATCACCCGGATAGGAAAGAAGTTCAATATGTTATTCAGGGTTTCAAGTTAGGTTTTGTTATTCCGGCAGGAAAGGTTACACAAGGGCGGGCCCCTCCCAATCTTAAGTCAGTAAAGGGCATGGAGCAGGTGGTAAGGGAGAAAATCCTGAAAGAAACAACTGAGGGAAGAATTGCTGGCCCATTTGCCGTTCCCCCTTTTCGTGAGTGGGTGATCTCTCCTTTAGGGATAGTACCAAAAAAGGCCCCAGGAGAGTTTCGGTTAATTCATCACTTATCTTACCCAAGGGGGCGATCAGTAAATGATGCCATACCAAGAGAGCTGGCTACGGTTAGGTACACCTCTTTTGATCAGGCTATTGAAAGGGTAAGGGCATATGGAAGGTCTGCTCGTCTAGCAAAATGTGATGTCAAGTCAGCTTTTAGACTCCTGCCGGTTCACCCAGACAGCTTCCATCTCCTGGGAATGAAGTTTGAGAATCAGTATTACTTTGATCGTGCGATGCCTATGGGATGCTCGATCTCGTGCTCCGCTTTTGAACGATTCAGTTCGTTAGTGGAGTGGGCATTCAGGCAGAGAATTCAATCAGGTGAAATTTCGAAATATCTCGATGATTTTCTCATAATTGCTTCATCGGCTCCTGGCGCATGCGAGGGGTTGTTGAAGGATTTCCAGGTCCTGGCGGAACAGCTTGGCCTTCCCCTGGCTCCGGAAAAAACAGAGGGACCCACGACGAGACTCACATATTTGGGGATAGAGATAGACACGGTCCGCATGCTTTCTTGTTTACCACAGGATAAGTTAGAGTCGTTGCGGGGTAAGTTACAAAATTGCATGGCAGCTAAAAAGGTCACAATCCGCATTCTCCAATCGCTAGCAGGTAGTTTAAACTTTGCATGCAGAGTGGTTGCGCCAGGTAGGGCATTTTTATCCAGGCTTTATGCCCCTCTGGCAGGCAACCCGCCACAGTACCATCATGTTCGCATTACTAAGGAGATTAAAAAAGACCTAGGGACCTGGGCAACGTTTTTAGCAAACTATAATGGAGTGAGTTTTTGGAGGGAGGACTTCATGGGGGGAACATATTTACAGGTACATTCTGATTCCGCAGGAGGAATTGGTTTTGGAATTTATTTTAAGGGACGGTGGTGCGCGGCACCCTGGCCAAACGAATGGGCTGCATCGGGGATAACCCGGGACCTTACATTCCTCGAGTTATTTCCGATAGTTTTGGCCGTGCAGATATGGCGTAGGGAATTCTCCGATAAATCGGTTATTTTCTGGTGTGATAACCTAGCGGTTGTCCATGTGATCAACTCTATGTCATCAAGGTCACAGAGGGTTATGCGCTTAGTGCGAGCAATGGTCCTAAATTGTTTACAGCACAACATCTTATTTACAGCACGACACGTACCAGGGGTAGACAACAAAATAGCAGACGCGCTCTCTCGATTACAGATGGAGAGATTCCGGGAGTTAGCGCCGGCTGCTGCACCCAACCCAGAACCTCTTCCCCCCGGGGTATGGAACCTTGGAGAGTAGAAGTCCAGAGGATAGTGCAGGGCTCCCTTGCCCCCCGCACATTGACAGCATATAACAGGGCTTACAAGGAGTTCCAAGAATACAGGCAAATGAGGGGTTGGTGTTTAGATTTTCCCATACGTGAAGATGAAATGCTCCAATTTATTGTGCACTTACGCAACCGGGGTTTAGCTGACAGGACTTTATCGGGAAAAGTAGCAGCCTTGGCTTTCATTAGTCGTTTGAACGGGCATCCCTCACCTGACAATGGATTTTTTGCACGCAGAATGTTTGAAAGTTGGGCACGAAAAAGGGGACACCAAGGGGATAGTAGGGCGCCCATCACGTTCACCATGTTACGGGAGTTGTGTAGTGCCCTGCCGAGAGTTTGTTTGGATAGATATGAAGTTATACTGTTTTCAACACTGTTTAAGGTTATGCTTTTTGGGGCGTTTAGGATAAGCGAAGTAGTAGCGGAAGGTAAAAAGGATAGGTCAGGTAGGGCCGTGTCGGGGCATGACTTTCAACTTACCCCGGGTATATTAAAAATAAAGGTTAGGCGCTCAAAAACAGACCAGAGGGGTAGAGGACAGGGAGTCACTTTGGCCCAGATTGATAGATGTGATATTTGCCCTGTGCAGGCAGTCACCAAATACCTTACTATACGACCACGAGTTGGGGGAAACATGTTTATACATGGGGATGAGTCACCGGTCACACGATATCAATTTAATATAGTGCTGCGGAGAACAATACAGGAGTTAGGTTTGTCACCCAAAAACTATGGATCTCATTCTTTTAGAATTGGGGCAGCAACAATGGCCGCTGCTGCGGGTTTCTCAGGGAGGGACATTAGGGTTTTAGGTAGATGGCGTTCGAGGGCCTATTTAGGTTACATCCGGACCCAATATGAAAACTAACACATGTTTTATTTGCATTCTCCCAGGCCATAGGTTGCATACGGCGAGTAAGAAGGTGGTCTGGATGGTCGGCCACAGCCTGGTTCGCCGAGCGGGAGATGCAGCTAGACGATCTCTATGGGGAGCACACTTGGGCATGGCAGACAGGGCACAAATCAGATGGATGGGTCGGGGAGGAATGAAATGGGATCACTTGATGCCTTTGTTGTCACAATTTCAGAACCACCCACACCCAGACATCATAATTATTCATTTAGGGGAAAATGATTTAAGGATAGGAACTAGTGTGAGTTTAATGATAAAGATTAAGTCACAGATGCCATCAATTAGAGGAATGTTTCCAGGGGTTCAGATAATATGGACCCATCTGATGCCACGCATCACATGGGGGGGAGGTGTTCACCCTAAAATAATTGATCGGGCTAGGCGCAAGGTAAATAGGGAAATTAATAAATGGTGGATGGGTATGGGTGGTAGTTGTGTGAAACATGGGCAAATTACACATACACGGCCGGAATTGTTTTTGAACGATGGGGTACATCTGTCTGGAGAAGGTAACAGTTTGTACTTAAATAAATTGGGGGAGATTCTGTTTAAGTTGGTGTGAGCAAGTGTTGGTGGGTCAAGGGGCGAATTTAAGAATTCCCCCCTTGGGATGGCGGGGGTCCAGTATGGTTAATAGGCTGTTTTGTTAGGTAGTTGTAGTCTAGATAAAAGAGTCATCTCCATAAGAGATGGGGGGCGATACCTGTCGACAAGCAGGGCATGGCTGGCGCCAGGATCGTTCCCTGGGGGGAGTGTCAAGCGGGGGTAAGGGCAAGCATGGCCCTCGATCTTAATGACACCATATTCTCCTGACTCAGGCCCTTGAGGCATTTACCCTTCGGCCTTGGCCAGGGAGCTGTTCGAAGGGAAAAGTTTAGTTGAATTGGTAATGGCATTTGGAGGGCATATCCAAGCCATATACCTGTTTAATGTTCTAATAGGTTAGATAAAATACTGGGCCCAGGTGATTGTTTAGGGACAATCCAACCAACGTACTTGCTCTGATTGCATTAAAGAGTGCGACCTTTGAAATCCAACTCATGTCTCCGTGTATCATTCCTGGGATGGGGGGGGTGCGTCGGCAACCAGCACAGATCTGATAACAATAACATATCCCCCCACAGCAGGATCCAGGAGAAACATCTCTCCCTGGCTTTGCTGTAATAACTCTGACCACGCCATCCAGTGGTGGAAACAGAGATGACAGCTGACTTCATATCCACACACCCCCCCCCCCCCCCTTTTCCAAACTCTCTATAGTACTCTGTAAATGATTCAATATAAATGACTTGGTAACAACTCGTTAGTCATCTCTAAATCTCTTCGGCTTGCGAACAACATGACCATAACGGGTTGTGAGTGGGGTGCCTGGATGATGTTCATTATTTACTGAAGGTTCAGGTACAGTCTGATTGAACAAGGCAGCTTCGTCAAATTCTGCTGCTTCTACTGGTGCATCCTCCCTTTCTGGAGTAGGCGGAAGGGTTCCTCATCCTATCTTAGGTAACGACTGAAGGTGATGACGGTTCTTGACATATTCTCCACTGTCAGTCTGTACCTTATATGACCTGGGTGATGTTTGCAGTCCTTGTACTGCAGCTGGGGTTCCCTAGGTCTTTTCAGTATCCGGCTTAATATAGACATGGTCTCCCGGTTGCAGGGGAGGCAATTCTCTTGCTGGATTGTGTCTGTTGAAAAAGAACTCATAGCTGCTCTTAGCTTTCTAATCTGACTCTGCTACCTTCTTCAGGTTAGGCCATTTAGGTACTAAGTTTCTTTCCAAGGTTGGAACCGGTGTTTTGAGTTGTCTACCCATCAACAGCTGGGCGGGGCTGCATCCCATAGAGGTTAATGGTGTGCACCTGTAACTAAGAAGAGCAATAAGTGGATCAAGATTTTCTTGGCTGTCTGCACTGTTTGTTCCGCTTCGCCATTTGCTTGGGGGTCATGGGGGCTAGTAGTAACATGATGGAAATCATATGATCTCTGAAAATATTTGAACTCTATCGCAGAAAATTGTGGCCCGTTGTCAGTCACAAGCTCATCAGGTGTGCCAAATCGAACAAAAGTAGTTTAATTGTATAATTACATTTCTGCTAGTGGCATGGGGCAAGAGAAGAATCTTGATATATCTTGAGAAATAGCCCACCACAACCAAGTAGTGGTGACCTCTAAATTCACATAAGTCTGCAGTCAACTTCTTCCAGGATCTGTTCGGCAGGTGCGTAGTAATTAAGGGTTCTTTAGGTTGGGTTGGTCGATTTATTCTGCAGGTTTTGCATGATAGAACTGTGGTCTTTATGTCTTCTCAAATACCAGGCCACCATACGGTATGGCTGGCGTGCTCTCTACATTTTGTTACTCCCTGGTGTCCTTCATGGATAAGAGCCAAGATTTCTCGCCTTTGGGGTCTCGGGACAACAATTCAATTGCCATAGACAATCAGACCATCCAGACTACCTAGCTGGACATGGTCTGCAAAGTATTTCCTCATAACGTCCTTACAATTTAGAATGCTTCTTGGCCATCCCAACTGGATGTAACCGGAAACTATTTGAAGTTCAGCATCTTCTTGGGTGGCCTTCCTTAACTGGTATAGTCTCCTTTCTGATACTGATTTCGAGACTTGTATGGCATCCAAATAGGCCTTTACATCATCCTCTGACTCGGAAGTACCTGTATATGCAGCGGGACTCTGAGACAGGGTATCTGTTATCACCAGTTTTTTTCCTGATACATATTCGGGTACTGGGTTAAACCTCATCAGCCTCATCAGGATGTGCTGGCATCTTAGAGGAACTTGGTCCAAATCCTTTTATCAAGGTCACCAAGGGTTTATGGTCAGTGAGCAGTTTAAAGGAAGGTAAACCGCAAAGGTATATATAGAAGGACTCACATGTCCATACTTTTGCCAAACATTCTTTCTCTATTTGTGCGTAGCGTTGCTCTTGTTCACTGAGAGTGTGGGAACAGAACACAACTGGCTTCCATTCCAAACCATGAAGTTGCAGGAGCACTCCTCTTAGGTTTTAACTACTGGCATCCGCACTGATCCCCGTAGGTTTGTTGACGTCATAGAACTGTAGGACTGGTGAAGTAGAAATCATATCTTTTAACATTGTGAAAGCAGTTTCCTGATCCGGTCCCCAGAACCAGGATACGTTGGACCTCAGTAGTTGAAAGAGTGGTTTTGCTACTTTGGAGAGGTCCTGTAGGTGTCAACCCAGGTGAGTAATCATTCCTAGGAAGCGTCTTAATTCTGTTATGTTCTTTGGAGTTTGTATGCTTTTGATAGCTTCTATTTTCACTGGACATGGCCATACTCCATCTGTAGAGATTATCTGTCCCAAGAAATCCATTTGATCTTTCCGAAAGATGCACTTTTCCTTATTTAGTTTGAGAGCAGAGTCGCTAATTAATTTCAGAACTGTTGAGAGTTTGTTGTCGTGATCTTCCCTGGAGGTACCGAAGACAAGGATGTCATCCATGAAGACAATGACTCCTTTTGCATTTGCCAATAACTCAGTCATTTTTCTTTTGAAAGATTTCAGGTGCACTAGAGATCCCGAAGGGAAGCCTCTGGAAACAAAATCTACCAAATCGAGTAATAAAAGTAGTAAGTTTAGGACTTTTCGTAGTTAAAGGAATTTGCCAGAATTCACTTGAGGCATCTAGTTTTGAAAATATCCGGGCATCTTTCATTTTAGGGAGCAGATCATCCAAGGTTGGGAGTATAAACTTTTCCCTCACCACTTCTTCATTAAGCTTTTTGAGATCAACACAGATGCGTATTTTCCCATTTTTCTTAATGACTGGGACCATGGGTGCACACCAAGGGGTTGGCTCTGTGATTTCCCTGATTATGCCATGTTTCTTCATCCGTTTTAGTTCTTCTACTTTCTGGAGCCAAGGGGATAGGGATCCTTTGGGGTACTGGCACAGTATATGGTTTAGCATCAGCTTTTAGGACAATGTTAGGGATGGGCGAACGTGGTTCGGAAGTTCGGAGTTCGGACCGAACTCGAATAGTTCGGTCAACCGAACCGAACGGTCGAACCGAACTCGAATTCGAACATTCGGAGTTCGAACCGAACTCGAACAGTTCGGTCAACTGAACCGAACGGTCGAACCGAACTCGAATTCGAACGTTCAGTTCGGATGCGTTCGGTGAGTTCGGAATTGAATTTCCATTGGTTTCAATGGAAAACACATTATCGGCTGTAACTTTTTTGTTTTTTAAGCTATGTGGCTGAAATTTGGGGTGCCTCTACCTTCAATAGAACTCATTATGTGCACCAAATATCAAAACAATTGGATAAAGGAATCCGATTTTAGAAGCAGTTGCATTATTGTATTTTGCAATATTCTACATATACATTCTTAGCTGTAACTTCTTTGCCTCACATCTAATGTAGGTGAAACATGTTAAGTTTATACCCCTTCCCATAGTAACTATCTTTGCCAAATTTCAGAAGGATTGGACAAAAGGTCTTGGTGGTATAAGCAATTAACAAATAAATGTATGTCTGATTATAACATCTTTGTAGTCCAACCAGTGTACATGAAATTTGGCAGGACTATATATTTCACTTTCATGATCATCTCTGCCAAATATCAGAGAGATATTATAAAGGGTCTCAATTTTATATGCCTGTACAACAAATGTAGAGAAGGGGCCTATGCCTGGGATTCTCTTATGTCACTGTGGTATAAGATCGGTTTGTGATGCAAATTGGCCAACAGAAGTGGTTCCCTTTATCAAAATCTCCTGTACATTTGCTGAAATAGCAGGAACGGTATTTGATACATTCCTGTCAAATATCCTGTAAACAGAATGGAATATCAAAATGTAACAGCTGGAAATGTATTTTCAGGTTAATGTCTTATACCCTTGGGACCCTTTATCCACTCTTTCCTAAAATTGGCAGAAATATTAAGCATATAGAGGGATGTAATATGCACAAGTTTCATGAACATTGGATGCAAGATAAAGAAGTTGTAGTCATGAATGTGTATGGAGCTTTTCTTAAAATCACAATATTCAATTGCTTCTGAAATCAGTTTCCTTTATCTAATCGTTCCGAATGTTGGTCTACTTGGTGCGCTCCATTGGGGGGTACAATCTCCCTAAATATCATCAAAAAGTAATAAGAAACAAAAATGTTATGGCCAGAAATATGTTTTTTAGTTTTTTCCTTTTATTTCAAAAACTAAATGTCATTTTCAGTTCCCGATTACACCAAACTAAAGACCGAACCTATCCCGACCGAACCGAATCCCGAATCCGAACTCAACATTCGATACGAACCACCGAACGGCCGAACATTTGAACCGACAAACCAAACCGAACGGGCGAACCGAACGGACGAAACGAACGCAGCCGAACCGAATGGCCGAACTCGAACCACGATCTGTTCGCCCATCCCTGGACAATGTCTACCAGATCACTTTTCAAAAGTCTGATATCTCCAAACAGCCCGTCAATTTAATCCACTCTTTTCACTAGGCCCATGGTTACTCCAACAGAGTGGCTCAGGAAATTATCCGTCTTGTGTCCCTGTATCACACATATTTTAAAACCGAACTTTTGTCCCTTATACCTTGTTACTGCACGGAACTGTCCAATGCAATTGAATCCACCACCTGGGCTGTCAAGAATGGCATCTTGCATAGGAAGCTCTTGGAGATGCCGTAACTGTTTATAGGTTTCCTCAGAGATAATGATCACATCTGCACCCGAGTTGATTTTGAAATTAACGGTAGTTCCACAAATGTTCAGGTCCACTCTCCAAGCTGGTTCCTTGTCCTGGCAGTCTATTGAGTCCAGGCAAAAGCTAGCTTTAATTTCTGTGGTCACTTCCTGCACCAGTCTCGAATGGCACATCCTTGCGAAGTGCCCTGTTTTGGAACATTGCCTACTTTGTGCTCCCCTAACTGAGCAGTGGTCCCTCTGACCATGGATCCTTCCACATCTAGTGCATGTAGACTGGGAAGGGGTGTTTAGATTGTTCCAATGACCAAACTTCTTGAACTCCCCACTTGCTTGCTCTGATTTTACGGTGCTTGAAGTACCAATCTTGTTTTCCCTATAATGACTGTTCTCACTTTTCTTATCATTTGATTTTGAAGTTACCACATCTGTCTTGCTGTCAAACTGCCTCTGCTCCCTAATCTGGGTTTTCATCAGCTCTGAAAGGCGTATCATCTCAATAGCTTTTTGAAGGATTAAATTCTCTGTTAACTGCATCCTCTCAGACAGACCTATATCTAGGATGCCCAACACCAACCGATCCCTCAGGTATTCTTCCTTCCTCTCTGTGAATTCACAATGCTCTGCCAATTCATACAGGCATCTGCTGAAGGACTCTGCAGTCTCTCCAGATTGCTGGGTTCTCTGGTAAAAGCAGGCTCTCTCATAGAGCACATTCCTTTTTTGTATGAAGTGTGCATCAAATTTGGCTAGAACAGCATCATAATCATCTTTGTGACTGTCTTCAGCAAAGGTGAAGGTTTTATAGATCTGGCTGGCCTCTGTCCCCATAGCATAGAGTAGGGAACTTACTTGCACGAGTTCTTCCTCCTTGTGGAGCTTTGTGGCAAGGCGAAAGCAGGAAAATCTTTCCTTTCATTGTGGCCAGGCAGCAGGAGTATCAAAACAAAGATGATAGTTAAGTTCACATCCACACAGATGTTGCTTTACAAACTTAAACACTGAGTTTGCCCTGAAGAATCTGTGTCCAGGTTATCATGAGAAACCCTACATGGTACAGGTGGGAGAACAGAATGTGAGCAGTCCTGTCAGCGAGACAAAGCTCATTTCTGACCAATTAGCCAGCTTCTCCTAATTATGCGGGGGTTCTGTTGTCTCTTTGGGTGCAGCCACATGAGTGGCAGGGGCCTGATCCCCGTACAGCCCCGTAGCAGGCAATCACTGCTGTCACACTGCGGGGCAAGTATGGGGAGCCAGCCACACGGTAGCATGGAAACCGGGCGGGTTGGCCCCTGTTGAAGCTGCCGCCGCAGCTAGAGACTCCTAACTCCTGCAGAGGTGCAGGATTGGGCCCACTGCCGATAGGCAGCTGTTGCAGAGGGTGCAGGAGGGCACACACTCTCCCTCCCCCCACCTGACAGCTGATGGGAAAGGTGGGCCTTGGAAGAATTCATGCCTTCTTCCCAGGTTCCCCTCCCCCACAATCAGCTGTCAGTTGTGTGGATCTGGGGAAGAGGGGAGCCTGGGAAGAATGCAGGCTCCCCCCCCCATCCACCTGACAAACAGAGGATCGGCAGGGAGGAGGAGCCCAGGGGAGCGTGTGCAGACCCCCTCCGGCAAACAGTTGATTTGGGAGGAGGGGCCTAGAGGAGCATTCACACACACTCCTTTGGGCCTCTTCCTCCAATCAGCTGTTTATCTTGATGCAGAGAGGGGTGCACACGTGCTCCTCTGGGCTCCACCTCCCCCATATCAGACTGAGAGCCTGCCCCCACCATGATGTGGTCGGACTCATGGCCCCGCAGCATTGCACCTCGTGTGGCAGAGCACGCACACCCCGTCGTTCAAGTTTCCCCCCACCCCCTTTGCATCCTTACACCAATCGGGAAAAGGCTGCTCCATGATGCATCCTTGGAATTTTTTTGAGCATGTGTTGCGAAGCAGCCAGCTGCTCAGTGCTCAGTCTCACCCTACCCCACGGCTGAGGGAACATCTGACAGGCCCTGGACACACGAGCCACTGCATTGCATGGCTCATTTGCCCAGGGAGGAGTAAGGCTACCTAAAGTGTGATGGCCTCCCCATCACACTTTTTTACACTAGACGCATAAGCTGCAAGAGTCGTCCGTCTTTTTTATCCGTCTCATCTGGTTGCATGCTCAGTCTCTCTGGAAAAAAGATCTCACTCCAGTGGCTTTTACCAGCAACAGACATTAGGGATCCAGTTTACAAGTGTTTGAGTGGGTTTCCACCATTAGACTTTGGAACGTAGAATGAAACTCAGGGCAAGAAATAAGTCCAGTTAGTTCAATTTGGCTTTGATTCTGTTACCATAGCTGTAACAGTCTCAGATTCTGATCTTTCTTAAAGCAAAGCTCCTTGCTTGAAGAAATAGTCTTGCAGCTTACAGCGGATGTTAAGAGTTTAACCTCTGTTCTTTTTTAAGTAGCTGGGTCACCAGTCTATTTGCCACATTACCCTGTTGTTTATTTATTTTTTTAAGAAGGAAGGGAACAGAAACTCCTGAAAACACTATGTGCCTTGAATAACGAATAGAGTTTTCATTTCATTAACTGAATTCAGGTTAATTTACAGTTTTTAGTATCTACTACATTGAAAGGCTGCCTCTCTGGGTAGCAGGTGCCTGTGCCAAAAACTAGTAGAAATCTCACTTAAAAGAGGCTCCACCCCCTCAAGCTTAGAGGACCCTGGTTCCACACTGCAGGGACTACCCCAGCCCCCATTTCTCCTCCCTGGTCCTGCCTTTCTCACATCCCCCACTGCACCTCGCACTTGTCTCCTGGCTTCCCCTTTTCCTTGACATCTGAGACCTTGCCCCTGCCTTGGCCAGTCTCTTCTCATATCTAGGGTTAACATTTTCTCAGAAATTTTGACTAGGATTACTATGCCTCCCTCTTTAAAAGAGGCCGCTTATGAAAAAAATACATGGTGCAGGGCTGCATTGGTTCCAGTACTGCCCCACTATATGTACTTGTCATAAGCATCCTCTTTTAAAGGGCAGGTATGGTAACCCTGATTTTGACCTAAGTGGTCACTTGCTGTCACACCCCACCCCCTCCCCAATGAAGACAGGGCACGTCAGATGGATTTTAAATGGCCACACACATTTATTCAGATTAAATCAGACTTGGATTGGAATTGGTGGGGGCAATCACTAAGGTGATTCGGGTCCAGCACCTGACTTTATTTATTTATTTATTTATTTATTTATTTAATACATTTATACCCCGCCCCTCCTGCCATGCAGACTTAACTCAACAGCCTTAAAAAACCAGAGATTGGCCAGGTATACCATCCCATACCAATCCCTATTAACTTGTCTGAAACGTCTCCCCCTCCCTAGCAATGGAGGGGGAAGGAGGATAGCGACCCTCGGATTGGGGACAATACGTGTCCCTACAGCCCTTATGGTCACTGCTCCCAGAGGGTTGATGCCCCCCACGTGTCATACCCTGAAAATGCGGAGGGGTTGCCCCCCATCTCTTATGGAGATGCCCCAAACTATTTTACTACTAACTTAAAAGACCAGTGCTGGACCCCTGCCACAAAGGGACCGCTGGTCTCTGCCGGATGGGCCCGCTCCCACACCTAACTTCCACTCCTTAACAGCTCACTTAATGTTTCTTTCATAGCTAACAGGTACCACTCATTCCCAACTGGGGAAAGGTGAACTCCATCTGTTCTATACAATTTGGGCCTACGGTGCGAGATGGCACTGTGCCCAATCGTCGCGTCGCCCAGTCCCCACAGCCATCGCCCAATCTCCCTGTTTACATTCCTCCTTGTCCTGTCTATCTTCTCCGGGGGACCCCATCACACCATCTGATCCGTTCCACCCACTCTGTCCACACTACCTGAACTCCAGTGAACATTCGCTGCACCTCCCAGATGTCTTTTTGGATGTCTTTCAACATCTGCACCCCCTTTATTTTTACCAGGTCTTTCCACCCCAGGTGTAGTACTAAGACATCTGGCTGGGCCGTCCCACGCTCTTGCCACAAAGTGGGAAGCAATTGCCGCCACCGCATGCCACTGTGGCCCATCCAACAAATTTCAGCATACACGGACAACCCCAACTGCGTCCCCCAGTGCGAATGTCCTGCCGCCTTGCCGGCCTATTGAACCAGGCTGTGGCCCATGATCCATACCAGGCTCTTTGTGGGTCGAGAGGGACCTGATGGGAACAAATCACATGTTACTGCTGGGTCTCGTCGAGGGGGGTCCTTACATAGGCCCAGTACGCCTGAGAGCGCCACCTCCCTTATCCTTCACTTGGGCATCCCCGCAGCCACAGCAAAGTTGGCTGCCCCTATTCTGAATGAATGGATCCCTAACTCTCCTGCTGGAATATTAAGGGCGGATATCACTGCATGCATTACCATCAGCTGGTATCTTGTGACACAGCTGCCGTCTGCGTGGCAGAAGAGCACACCAGGGATGGGTGGCCGC
Organism: Sphenodon punctatus; assembly: GCA_003113815.1. NCBI lineage: Eukaryota > Metazoa > Chordata > Lepidosauria > Sphenodontia > Sphenodontidae > Sphenodon > Sphenodon punctatus. Next base: position 3,400,339 of record QEPC01001394.1, read on the forward strand.
TCTGCGAGGGCCCCTACTGGGCACAATCCTGATGAACCCGCCATTGCCAGCCTGATTGTATGGCCCCTACCTCGCTGGTCCGTCTTTGACCACCGCAGGAGGAGTCTTACCTCCCCCCATCCCATCCTAACATCTACAATGGCCAGGGCTCTAGCTGACCTATCTCTGGCGGAGTCATCTACTAACTCGCTCTAAAGGCTCCAGAGAAAGCAACCAAGAAGACCGCGGCAAACAACTTAGCTTCATTCTCACTTGAGTAAACATGGGGCAAGGTACTGCACATCTGTACCAGCAACTGTGGTGTTATGGGTAGCATCCTGGGGGGTACCATGCTCCCTGGCCCATGCCTCCATCATGTGTCTAGTGTAAAAAATTCCGTCTGGGGAAGGGTAGCCGGATAACCGGCTCATAAATGTTAGTGCCGCTAGCTTAATGCCAATGGTGCCCACTGCTGCCCCACTGCACCTTATGGCCAGTAAGAACTGGAGCATCTGCGGGAAAGCTCGGTGCCCAGCCACGAGATGCCCTATACCCTTGGAACTCCATGGATGCCCTTCCATATGCTGCGCAGGTGCGAGGTGCCAGAGATCCCCTTACGACCTGTAACAATTCTCTGATCCAAGAGTCCATGCCCACTGGGGTAAATGCTCCGGATTCGGTCTGGCTCCAGGTGCGAGCGAGCGAAAGCGCTCCATCTGGAAGCAAGAAAGGGCATCTGCCACACCGTTATTTACACCCAGCACATGCTTGGCCTGGATCAGTACATTGTGTTGTAAACAGATGAGAACAAATGCTCTAACTAGCCCCATAAACTTCAGGGAGCGAGATGACTGTGAGTTGATAATGTGGACCACCGCCTGGTTGTCGCACCAGAAGCGGACCACATGATTCGCGAACTCATCTGGCCACAGATGAGCCATGAGGACTGTCGGGAAGAGCTCCAGGAAGGTCAAATCTCGCATCACACTTTCATCGACCCAAGCCTGCAGCCATGGGGCCATGCACCACCTATTACTCCAAATCCCATTCCACCCACCACATCCGAGTGCACCTGGAGCTCGGCCTCCACAAGGAAACTTTCCCTCCAAATGCTCACTCTGTTGAAATCAGCGAGGAACGTGGCCCACGTTTGGAGGTTGTCTTTCATGTCCTGGGTAACCTGAATGCGATGATGCGGCTGGGAGCTACCTCCTAATTTGGTATACAAGCAGGACAGGAAAGCCCTCCCCGGAGCTACCACTCTGCAGGCAAAATTCAAGCTCCCTATGAGGGACTGGAGCTGCCGGGCTGTAACCTTATGGGCTACCAAGCACCTCCCAAATTTTGACCTCATGCCCTCCATCTTTTCCGTGGGAAACCATGACACCCCAGCCACCGTATCTGCAGCGCCGTGGACGGGCCCACTGACTTCTCCGGTGCTAATGGGATCCCCAAATTGTCCGCCACCTGCTGGAAAATATCCATCAACCTTTGGCAGTCATTGGTGCCCATGCCTCCTATGAACAGGAAATCATTCAAGTATTTGGTGATCTCCCTTCCATCAGACCGCTGCCGGACCACCCACTCAACCAGTGAAAGAAAACGCTCAAAGGCCGAGCACGAGATTCAGCAGCCCATGGCATGGCTTTGTCATAATAAAACTGACCTTGGAAATGGAAACCCAGGAGCTGGAAGCTATCCAGATGGACTGGGAGGAGGCGAAAGGCCAACTTGACGTCACATTTCGCCAACAGAGCCCCTGTCATGCACCGCTTTACAAGTGTGACAGCCGTGTCAAATGATGCATACCTCATGTTGCCAGCTCTTTGGGAATGGCATAATTCACCAACCCCCCTCTTGGATAAGAGAGGTGGTGAATCATTCTGAACTCTCTCAGGGTCTTCTTCGGAACCACCCCTAGAGGGGACACTACCAGGTTGGGAAAGGGGGGGGAACGTAAATGGGTCCGCAATCCTACCCTCCGATCGCTCTTTCTCAGTTTTTTCCTTCACTATCGTCTCCCTCCCCTCCACCGATTTCAGGTTGGGGACGGCTTTAGCTGGATGGACCTCACCAGCTGGTATCCGAAATTCCTCCCAAAAGTCTTCTACGATGTAGGCCACCTCTTCCCTGTTCGGGTGGGACTCGAAGGCATCAGCCAGCCGCTCTACCTTAATTGGTGTTGGAGCCCTTTGCTGGGGTTGCCATCCCCGTGCCCCCCTGCCCCCCTCTACCAGGTGTTCCCCCCTGGTTCCTTCCCTTTTGGCCCGGTTTGCCTCTAGGGCATGCTGCGGCATTGTGGTGGCCTGCACAGTTGGGGCAGGCATGCCGGGACCTGCATGTCTTCCGGGAGCACTTCCCCGCTCGCGCGAATTCCCAGCACTGACCCGCCGTCCAACTTGCTGTCCTTCTGGCTTCGCCATGAAAAGGATCTTTGATGAGGGCAACACCCCCTCTTGCCAGGAACTGCCTGCTATCAGTTCTAGGGGTGTTGGCCTTATCCACCATGCAATCCAACCAGAGGTCGGGTGCATGGGTATCCCATCTAGTGCCCGGGATAAAAGCTGCCCAGTGTCAGAACACATCGTCATACCGTAGCCAAGCCCCAGGGGAGCCTGACTTGTACGCCCTGTGGACTATGTCCACGTACTTCAGTAGTTCCGCCGACCTGGAGGGGTACATCTGAATCACTACACCGTGATAGATTGCGAAGGTCACTGTCCAGTTGGCCCAGTTCCTATTGGCCTTGGGGCGCTTCAAGCGCTCCTTCTTTTTGTCCTCTGGGTCTGAGGGGTCCACTAATGGATCCCAGAACAAGAGGGCAAAAAGGTTGACAAATTCACCCCTCCATATCTTCTCCCTGATAGCTGGAAGAAGATGTGCTCCAATAGGGGATGACACCGGCATGTATCCCACCGCTGGTAACACACACTGCCCTGGCTGACCTCCTTGCAGGTGCGCCACCACCGCCGGGGTACCCAGGGTCCCCCACACCTGAAGTGTTTGGCTCGCATGTGGCGTGAGGGCTGAGGGGGCTAGCATCATACCATTCTGGGTGGTTGCGACCACCAGGAGGGCAGGGGGTCCCGCCACCAGGGGAGCTTGAGTTGGCTGCAGTGCTAAAGATGTGGCCGCCGGAGTTAAACCACCCTGTGTGGCCGCCGCCGGGTGAACAACCAGCACCTACGCCCCATTCCACCACAGAAGCTGTGTGACTGGCCCTGCTGTACCGGCCAGTGTACCACCCACCCCTGCTTGATGGGCCATGGCAATTGGTGTGGATGGAGCCTGCCAGAAATACGGCCCTTAGGGCCCTTGGAGCCACACACTCAGATTTCCTTGCCAACTGGTCTGAGCTGTTCCCCCAGCCCCCGCCAAGCCCAGCTCGGTTGGATTGAGTGTGCTAGGCGTACCTTGTCCCCCCCATGGTGCCGCCGGCTCCATGGCTGTCACGTGGGCCCTCTGTTGGTCACTCATGCATTGCAGCGCTCTCTCGAGTACTTCTACGCGTCAGCGCAGCTCCTCATCCACTTGCTCTTGCTGTGCCCCCACTCCTATGGGTCCGCCCATCCCGCCACCGCCTGCAGGAAACATTGGGGGTGGGGGAATCCCCCCACCCTGCTCCAAACCCACTCCCGTCCCCTGGGAATGGTCTGGAGGACCTCCCCTTCCCCCGCTTGGCCTGCATTGGCCATTCCTAGCAGGGGTTGCTGCCACATAGCCTGCCGCTCCCCGATGGCTGCCTCCATCCCCATTGAGCCGCTTGGCAGGATCAGTGGTTCAGGGGCCACTGGGGGTACCCTGGCTGTGCTAGCCTGTGGGGCTGCTCTTTTGCGCCTTGGCACGGGGGCTTCCTCAATGTACCTCACTGGGGGTTCGCTCGGCACCCCCCCTTCTTGGTGGGGCAGCTGCTTCAGGCCCCGCCGCCAGGGTATGTAATGGGAGAGGCTCCCTGCTCCCCCCTCAGCAGCGGGACCAACCCTGGGACCCCTCCCCCCCGCCGCAGCCATGCTCAAAAGCAGGGCCTCACACCCTGCCACGCGGTCCTGCAGTGATGGGGGGGGCTGGGACCATCCCTGGGGCATTGGTGCCCCCCACGTCTCCAGGCTGGCCCTCCCCAGCTGTTGACACCCCCTTCATGCACCTCTCTGCGGCTCACCTGGGCCTCAGGCCCTTGCTCCGAGGTCTGCTAAGTGTCCTTGTTGAGGAGGGGCATTTTACTGCACTTCTTCTTTCTCACCCCCATGCCTGCTGCCCACAATGCTCACTGCTGCCCCAAAAGACCCCGCTGCCAATCCATGTCTCTGTCGGGGCTCGGGGTTTGCCGTGCTGCTTCTCGCGCCTCTGCAGCCGACTAAGGAGGTAGCGGCACAGTTTGAAACCAGCACCGCCTTCTTTGGGAGGCACACCAATCACACAGTGCTATTTTTCGCGCTCAAACTTTGGCTCGGCCTAGTAACGTGTCCGAGCGGCTCCGCTGTGAGTGGCCTCGCGCTCCATTTCCTGCTGCGGACAGGCAGCCCCGCTCCCAGGAGCGCACATCTACTGTGGCCCTGTGGGGGGGGAGAGGACTGCTCCCCCCGCCCCCAGTCCTGCCTCCATTCTTTTAGGGAGGGGTGCAGCAAATCTGTCAGCGCTGCCACCGAGGGGGTGGCGAAGCGGCAATTTCCAATGTAGCCACACCCCCATTGAATCACCATGATTCCTCAGCACTCTACAGTAGGTCAAGCACCATAAGAAAGGAGACAAACGGGGCGGGGAGGAGGAAGGAGAGTGTCTTGCCCCATTCTTTCTGATATGCCTCCTTTACGTCTCTACTCTCAGAAAAACAAATCCCCCATGTTATTCAGGCACCCCTGGATAGCCCTCGGAAATACGGGCTTCAGCCATAGCCTTGAGGTGATAGGACAAACCTGGAGACTCTAGGTCAAACTCAAAAGGGGTGAGATTCCTACTCACATTTCAACTAGCCCCTGTGCTAGCTGGGATTTTTAGCCTCGCACCCAGACAAAGGATCTCCTTCCTCCTTCCTTCTAGGGTAGGCCTCTTCTTACATCTTGATGCTCCTTTTTCTTCCTCCGTCACTATATCAGAGTGAGGCAAGGGGAGAAGGGAGGGAGCAAAGACAAGCAGTATTTTTTGTTTGTTTGTTTATTGTTTTCTCAGCAAAGGCAGCTGAGGTGAAGAGGATTCTTTCCCCTTTTGAAAATATGGGGTGGATGGGATGAGAACCCACCATCTCTCCCCACTCCGCCTCATTCCTATATGCATACAGGAATTCTGCCATCCTTATATGCACACGGGGGCCTGTGTGGGGTCCTGCAAGGTTCTGTTCTGTCCCCGCTCTTGTTCAACGTGTATATGAAACAGCTTGGGGAGGTCTTGGGCAGCTGGGGGGTTCGCTGCCATCAGATTGCAGACAACACCCAGCTGTATTTGTTATTTTTATCTGACCCAGGCCCCGCTGTCTTGTTGCTGTTCCAGTGCTTGGCCGCTGTGGGGGACTGGATGAGGTTGAGCCAATTGAACCTCAGTCCCGATAAGACAGAGCTGATGCTAGTAAGCGGAATCGGTGATATGACGGAGGAGGTTTTCCCCCATTATTGGGACAGCCGTCCTCCTTTGGCTCCACCTGTGCGGAACCTGGGGGTACTCCTGGACTTGCAGCTACACCTGGATTCCCAGGTGTTGGCTGTGGCCAGGAGAACCTTTTGCCAATTACATCTGGTGAAGAGGCTCTGCCAATGTGTCTCAGACTCTGACCTCACCACCATCATCCATGTGTTCATCACCTTGAGGCTAGACTATTGCAATGCATTATACATAGGGCTGCCCATGGTGATGGTTCAGAAGCTGCAGCCAGTGCAGAATGCAGCGGCCCGCCTCCTTACTGGGATGGGCCACAGGGAGCACATAACACCTGTGCTCCAAGCGCTGCACTGGCTACCTGTTGTCTTCTGGGCCTGATTCAAGGGGCTGGTGTTGACCTTTATAGTCTTTCACAGCCTGGGCCATACTTATCTGAGTGATTGCCTCATCACCTGGGCCCCTGGGTGACCCCTGCAGTCATCTGGGGGCCACCCTCATGGAAGTCCCACACTATTGGTGGGTTCGGACGGACAGGAGGGCATTCTCAGCAACTGTGCCATCGCTCTGGAATTCCCTTCTGGTGGAGGTTTGCCTCAGCCCCAATCTACTCGCCTTCCGATAAAACTGTAAGACCTGGCTCTTCCACCCGGCGTTTGGTTGGGGGGTGGGATGGATTAGATGGGTTTGGGGGAAGGGGATTTTTCTGCATAGATTAGATTTTATTGTTTGTTTGTGTTTTTAATATATTTTTGTATTTACATATTTTTATTGAAAATGATTGTTTTTTATTTATACTGTTGTGAGCTTCCCTGATTCACTTTTGCGAGAGGGATGGGATAAAAATGGGGGCGGGGTGGTGGAATAAAATAAATAAATACATATACTCACTGTTGGAATTTACAAATTGCTAAAAGTTAAAGATTCAAAAACTTGTAATGCATAATTTTGTGAAATCATGCCTGACATTTTGTGAAATCTTGCCAATATCAGTAGATAGTCTCCTTCTTGAGTTTCAGAAGCCATTTTTGAAACTCTTGAGTAGAACACATTGAAAGTGTTTGCTTTCTGTAGCAGTAGGCAGCTATTACAAGCCTGTGCAGAAAAGCTTTAATGCCATCCCACTAATTCTCCTACCTTATCCTCCTGGGTATAATTTGCATTGCAGTATTCATCAAGGGCCTTGTTTAATTCTGTAGTTTTGCCATATTTTTTGGAGAGAAAAGAGAATGTTTGCCATTCAATTAAATATGCTAGCGCTCAAATTGTGTTAGTTAGGACATGCTGTACTGCCAGCGTGTGATCTGATATTGAGTCTCTCTTGTACCTCAGATCTAACCTTCTACCCTGTGCATATATCATGTGTCCACTGAAAGATAATAGAAGTTAATGCCTTTATACATTTGATGTCTATGGGTGTATAAAATATAACTGCACACATTAGCATTTAATTTTCTTCAAACGTCTGCCAGTTCAGCATCCCTTAGGACCGTATTTAATTTGTAAGTGAAAGCTGGAAGTCATTCTGCTTTCCCATTGCTACACTCCACAACCAATGTTCAATTAAAAATCTCCCCTATGGTATCCCTTCACCTGCAAAAACAAAGCAAATAGAGTAATAGAAAAGAGATCTGCATCTGAATTAGACATGTGTGTCTACTTATGAGATATATATTATTCAGCAGGGTAGGAAAACTGTCATTCCTCACCCTTGCCCAGAGGGAGAATAAATCTCCCATCCTTGGACTTTGCTTCCTGAATTAGCTGGAAATAGCTGCACCTCTTTTTTTTAGCAGTAGAGGAGATTTGGCTAATTTTATGCTCTGGATTTGTTGGTTACCTCCATAAAGAAGCAGGTGGTAGAGGGAGACATTGGGTGTTTTTACACACACATTTCTCCTGGATGTTTGCTGTTACATTCTGAACTTTCTGTGTGTCTAAATCACTCACCCAGATCTTAAACATCCGGAACTTTGAACTTCTGCATAGAAATTCTCCTAGAAATTTTGTGTGTAAAACATTCTCCTGGTAAACTGCTTTGCTCCAGGCAGCTGTGGTCAATTGGTTTCCATGTAGAGATGTAAAATTTCCAAAAAATTTGAAGCCATGGGAAAAAAACGGGTTTTCGGGGGGAAATGGAAATTTTGGGAAAAATTGAAATATATGCAAAACTTGTTTTCTTAGCACCCTTTACAGATCTAAATTCACTGTGCTACTTTAAGAACATAAAATGTATTGTGTATAACTTTCTTTGCTCATGAAATTATCATGTTTGGTATATTTATTAAATTTAAAAGTAAAGTTTATTCAGACAATAATGACAAATTTACAAATTTTTACTTTAAAATGTTTTTAATTTTTGCTACAAATTGAGATACAAGCTGCTGAACTCCTAGCATCTCTTAGGTTTTGCCAGTATATGCGAAGCGGGCAAAAATTAAAGTTGAAAATAGAAGGAACCATCAACCCCCAGCAGGCATTGCAGCGCCCAGAAAGGCCCAGCAGGCATTGCAGCACCCAGAAATCCCCCAGCAGGCATTGCAGCGCCCAGAAAGGCCCAGCAGGCATTGCAGC
>QEPC01001394.1:3412322-3422460 GCA_003113815.1 Sphenodon punctatus
CGCACTACAAGAAGGTCTGAATGCATTATTTCGCTGTACTTAAAATCGGTATGGCATGCATGTGAATGCAACAGGACTTGTTAACAGCGAACTATTGAGAACCAGTTTTTAAAAATCCAGATAATTGCTGCATGTGTGAATTCGCCCTAAGAGAGGTTTGGACAAGTTTCTGGAAGATAGGTACATCAGCAGCTATTAGCCAGATAGGATTGGGGAACAAAACCCTTTACTGTCGGGAGCCTGGGGATGACCCACAGGGAATGGATAGCATGGTGACCTGTTGGGTGCTTCTCCCAGGCCCCCGTGACTATCCGAGACAGGATGCTGGGCTTGGTGGACCGTTGGCCTGACCCAGTATGGCACTTCTTATGTTCTTATTTACCAAATGTTTACGGTGTCTTTTTTTATTATTATTATTCTTTGTATATGCTTTTTTTGTAGTCAGTGGTGTAATGGTAATTTTAAAAGTGCAGGAGTTCTTCATGAGAGCCCACCCCCACAAAGCCTCCAAGGTTGCTGAGTGGGGCTGCAGGAAAAGTGCCAGAGCTCCATTCCCTCGCATTCCTGCTCCACTACCCCACTGTTTGTATTACATGTTTGGCAATTAAGCTGTAAATAAATTCTCTCTATCTCCCTATCTATCCACAAGAATAAGTCACATAATCAAGAAAAAGGAACACCATTTCCTCTATACTATGTACAAAAACATTTTGAGAGAGGGGAATTTAATAGGAAGAAAGTGTTTTAGTCTTTTCCTGATAATGGTTTTGGGTTTTTTGCAGACCTTTAAGAGCTGGTGGTGGTGTTTCTAGTCATCAGTAGTTTGACTCTGCAGCTAAGTACCTGACTGGCATGAGAAGGCAGTGCCATTCAGGGGTGTAGCTAGGTTGGAGCAGGCCTGGGTGCAGAAGATGGAATAGATCCCCCGACACACACACCAAGTGGTAAGAAATTCAACTCCTCCAGGAAGAGTGGGCCCCCCAAACTCATGGACTCTGGTGCAACTACACCACCTGTCTCTATTATAGCTGTGCCCTTGGTGTCATTTCTGCCCACAACTCAGTCTCTGACCAGGGAAAGACTGGGACTGGGGCTTGCACTGTGGGCAGGTACAGAGCAGAGAGAAATACTTTTGAGGAGAGAAAAGCTGCAAGAGCCCAGTTTTGTGGGTACAAGCCTTCTTTCATGGGTTTCATGGGTCTTTTTCTCCTCCAAAGTTTTTATGAATATGGTAATCTAAAGGAATAAGATACAAAGTTGAGGAGCCACTATTGGCACATATACGCTTTACTGAAGGAGAATAAGAAACACCCCAGAATGAACATTAACTCTGGAACTTGCAAAGTTTCATAGAAAATACAATTAATATGAGCACTTACGTATGTTCAAAGAACAAGCAGGAAGAAGATTAAGTTCACAGGCACTCTGGTCAGTCTCAGTGTAGAGTGCTTTTAAACAAGTAGAGGGATGGCCACAGCGTGTCTCTGCCATGGAGCACCCCCCGCAGGTGGAGTGTGTGGGGGGTGGGGTGGGAGGGATTCAAACACGTGGCTACTGTGGCCGCAGAGGCAGCCCCCATGCACTCCTTCTGCCAGGGACCATGGGGGTGGGGGGAATATGCCAGGCTGGCCTTCACAAGTGACTTGTCCCTGGTGCATGTTGTGTCAAGAATCACAGCGAGATGCTACTGGTTCTTGGTTCATTCTTGGTCACTGAGACAAATTGAGAACCGTGATTCTTGACGAGAACAGGGGCGAGGGGGGGGGATGATGAAACAAACTTTCAGCCCTTGTTTTAATTCAGTGCCAACCTTCATACCCTGAAAAATTCAGATGGCACCAATGGTGGAAATGCAGAATCCACAGGACCCTGATTAAGATCAGAGAAAGAAAGCAGAGATGAAAGCATGCATTCAAAGATAGGGGATAGTTCTAAGGCATATGTCTTTCCCTATACTGAACACACTTTTTAAGCACCGCAGTTTTCAGTGTGGTCTGGAGANTCGTCAGCATAACAAAGGCACCCGACAGGCCGCTCAGCTAGCTTAGGGAAAAAAAAGATGGATTGGCCATAGCTGGTATCGCATCATCAATGAAGTAATTGAAGCGTGCCGGGGCCAAAACACACCCCTGCCTGACTCCCTGCGAAGTAAGGACTGGGGGAGTTATATGCCCCTGGTGGTCCAATTTCACCACAAGGGCGGAATGGGCGTGCAATGACTGAATCAGAGTCAGCAGACGCTTATCTATAGTAGAGCCCTGCAGCTTTCGCCATAGAGCAGCCTGATCTTCCGAATCAAAGGCTGCTCTAAGATCCAGAAATGCGACATACAGGGCTCCATTCCATGCCCTATACTTAGAGACAAGATGCTGCAATATATAGCAGTGCTCTATAGTTAAACGGCCCTGTTGGAATCCCGCCTGCTCAGGCGATAATGCTTTAGACTGGACCATCCACTCAGATAATTTTCCTAATAAATACTTCACATAAGATTTGTCAATTACGGCCAAAAGACTAATGGGCCGATAGTTACCTGGGTCTATTTTGCAGCCCTTTTTATAAATGGGCACAATGACCGCCTTATCCCAGTCTTGAGGGATAATTCCAGAATTACTGATGGCTGTAAATACCGCCGCCAGTATCGGGAGCCACCAAGCCTTGTGGGATTTGAGGTATTCATTCTGAATGAGGTCAATGTCCGGTTATTAAAAAAGGAGTCCACCATGGCCTCGACCTCTTCCTCCAAAACTGGAGGCCATTGGGGGAGATCCTCCAAATTGGGGACCACCAATTCCTGACGCCCCTCCCCCCCACCAGGATTATATAGCTTCTCATAGTAGTCCATCCAGGCAGCTGGGGGAAGTACAGGAATGGACAGTTTTTGTTTCCCTCCCACTGAGCCATTGACAAGGTGTCAGAATCTTCTACCATCCCCTGATCAGCCGCCTGCAGAAGATTTTCCCATTGCACCTCCCAGAAATCCCTCTTTTTACCATTTATTAGAGCTCTATACTTTGCCCTAAGGGAGATATATTCAGGGGGCAAGATTGAAATGCCAGACTTCCTATACGTGTGGTACATATGTTTTAAACTGAGCCTGGTCATACGACACTCCCTGTCGAACCACGGTTGACTGATCCTAGCAGTTGAAGTTGCTGGGACTCTCCCTAAACCCTGGATATGGGTTCGCAACCCTGCAGATAACTGGGTGAACAAATCCAGGGTTTCCACATAACTGGGAGCAGAGATTAAGTTTTCCCATAGGTTAACAATATGAGACTGAGAGGTATATTCCACCAGGGAATCAGAGAGACTCTGATCCCATGGGACCTGAATAGTCTCACCACCAGTTACTTCAGAATCACCCACTGCACCTCAACAACAATCTACGTCTGGGCCTGGGGAGAAAAGTGTAAGTGCCAGGGGAAAATGATCCCCCACCAAAATCGGGCCAAGAGCAAAATCATTAACATGGGGAATAACCCGTGCAGAAACCAGAATAAAATCAACCTTACTAGAACCCTGGGTGCCTACAAAGGTAAATTCTCCGTGGGGATCGGAGAACCCTGTACCATTCAAGACATGTAAATCCTGCGCTATGGCCATCTCTGCAAGCCTAATTCCTGAGGCATTAATCTGGCCATCCTTAAATTTTCTGGGGGCCAGAAGGCCCCTCAGGAGTGCTGGGCACCCATCACAATAGGGAGCAATTGCCTGCTCGTCAGAGCCCATGCGGACGTTAAAATCCCCCGCTAGCACAAGTAATCCCTCTGGATATTTAACATTGATGTCATCTAGTAATTGTTCCAGTGTCTCCCACATAGAAACCTGGAAGGAGCCTGCATTATACAGGGGAATATATGTTGTCATAAATATTAGTGTCAAAGCCCTCACGCTACAGACAATACCCAAAAGGAGATGGGGGACCTTAATAACTTCAACAATTTCCACCAAAATATTCTGGGTCACAAAGCAGCCCAGATCCCCACATGGGCGCCCTTTCAATTTCCAGTGAACAACTGGGAGAGAGTAGGCCAAATAACCCTCCATCTCTAAGGGAACTTTAGACCAGGTTTCTTGAACCAGAACAAATGTAAACCCTTTTAAATAGGCCATAAAATCAGGATCCTGATAGTGCCGAGCCTAACCCGCCACATTCCAGGAGCAGATTGTGATGGGAGGACAAGAAATCCTCGTTGACTGTCAGAAGGGAGAAGAGACTGAAGAGTCTTCGTTGCCACTTCCTAAGTGAACTGATTGTGAACCTTCCGGGGTTGCAAATTCTCTTGATTGCCTCCAGCCTGCATAACTGCCAGGCTAAGATCCACAACAGGCCAGTCAGCATCCTTCTCCCCAGGCACAGCCTTTGCCATAGAGTCTGGTGATTGGGAATCCCAGGGCCAGAAGCGATCTGAGCTTTTAAAGATCAGTCGGCTGTCTGTGGCAATTGGTAATCAACAGCCCTCTCAGCTAATTGTGTAAAGCTAACTTGCCTAGCCAGGGGAGAAAGAGATTTACATTGTCAGATGAAATAGCCTCCTTTGGGCCAAAGGATAAGGGAAACAAACGCAACACCTCCGGGTCCGTATAAGCTCTTGACAAAAAAAAATCCCCTGTACGGCAAATAAGGCAGGGTGAGACAGCAACTTGTCCACTATAATGGCTGAGGAGAAATGGATCAGTACACGGTGGAGGGCAAAGGACGTGGGCAAGCATAGGTAATGCACAACGTAATCGGGGGGGATCAGGCGGCCCAAAATATCAGACAAATGTTGCCGGATTAGATACTTAGCCGACCAAGAGGGATAATGGCCTGAGGGGAGTGGAATAATACTAAAAGCCAGCGCACAAGCATCCAGCTTCAAAGGTGCCCTCCCTTTATTGCGCAAAACCCAAGACCCAAAACTCCCCTGGGATGGGGTTACACCCCCCATAGCAGAAATCCCCTCCTGGCTGGTTTGAGTCCCCACTGTGCTCCTCTCACGAGTTTCACCCTGGGCAAGATTCAATGATTCCTCCCTATATAATTTAATTGTATCAGAAATTATACTCAAGTGTGTTCTCTGTAATTCTAACTACATGTTGATACTTTCTAACTGAGCATATAATTTTGTGACAAAGTCCCCCAAAGCAAAACACTGGTCCCCCAGATATTCCAAGAAGTGGGTAACCAGGTCTGTAGAGACAATAGTAGAAGTCAATATCGATCTCTGCGAAGTTACCATGGTGGGGACTTCAGGCTGGGGCGGAGGAGACAGGTCTAAGTTAGGGGGTCAAACCACAGCCCCCAAATCCACCACCCGAGGTACCGGAATGGTCAAAGTGTTCAAATGCTGATGAGATGCTGAGTCCTTATCCACCGCGCCGGCCCCAGGAATCTTAAGAAAGTCTTCCAAGATTGCTTGGCGAGCTCGGGACCGGGCTCACGTAACCATTGCCGTCCCGGCACGCCTCTTGCCCATAATCCAGAAAACTTAACCACAGATCTAAATACTTCTGCAAAAGTCAGAGGAGTGTGCCTGAGTCCGGCTAGCGCCCAAGGCCATGCACAAGGGCGTGCCCTTGTGCACAACGCCCTTAGGTGCGACGCACACTGGTGCGTGCCTATGGCACCGCCGTGGGGTCCGCGGAGGCTTTGTAGTCGTGTGTCCCAGGGGCAATCGCTCACGGAGCCTGGACAGGTGTGGGCGGAGTTCCAGGGAAGCCTCTCAGCAGGGTCGGCGGGCACAGTGGGGCACAGCTGGTGGGGGGCGGACTTCGTCAGGCAAAAAGTCAAAACTGGCAGATGGAACGCTCCTCTCCCCCAAGGACCCACTCCCTCCTTGATTCCCTTGTCCGTAGAGTCCGCGGTGGCTTTGTAGTCGCCTGGGGGCAAACACTCACGGAGCCTGGACAGGGAAGCCTCTCAGCAGGGTCGGCGGGCACAGTGGGCACAGGATTGGCGGGCACAGTAATTAACACTGATTATTCATGAGTCTCATAAGGCAGACAGGATTGAGCGTGTTTTTAGATGTGCCAACGTGCACACTGATTTAAATAATCTACTTTTAGAAAAGTCGTGGAGGTGATGTTTAGACGCACCGTCTCCATTCAAACCACATCTTGTGCATTCTTTTGAAACCACATTGGTAAAACCTCCGTATTGAGGTTTTACCAATGTGGTTTCAAAACAATGCACAAGCTGCAATTTGCAATGGCGGCTGCGTGTCTAAACACCACCCACGCCATTTTTCTGTTAATTAAATCTCCGTGCACAGTGGCACATCTAAAAGTGCCCTGCGTGTCACTGATCTAATCGTCTTTATGTAAAGTTATTCTTTTTGTTTCAAGCAATGTCAACATCCAGTATATTTATGCTTGCTGATTTTGAATTTGTGTATGTTATGTTTGTTGTGCTTAGCAATGGCCCAAGACCACGCTTAACAATAAAAATCTGAATCTAAAACAAAAACAGNGGATGAAACAAACTTTCAGCCCTTGTTTTAATTCAGTGCCAACCTTCATACCCTGAAAAATTCAGATGGCACCAATGGTGGAAATGCAGAATCCACAGGACCCTGATTAAGATCAGAGAAAGAAAGCAGAGATGAAAGCATGCATTCAAAGATAGGGGATAGTTCTAAGGCATATGTCTTTCCCTATACTGAACACACTTTTTAAGCACCGCAGTTTTCAGTGTGGTCTGGAGAAGAGAAAAGGTTCCCCATCTCTCATCTGTATAAATAAATACATATAAGGAGTTCTCATTTCCTATATTTTAGAGCTTCTACATAAAGGCTGAGTCATCTAATCTATTGAGAGAGGAAAATATTTCAGGGATATCTGCTTAGGTCTTTCAAATCTTCCTGCTTAGGATTATTTACCAGCTCTAATGCAAAGAGAGTGCAAAAGTATTATCATGTAAATATTTGGCTGCTAACATCTGAATCAGTTGAAATAGAGACCTGCCAGTTATTTAAATATTCTATACATGCTGGGTAGCAATGACATATATCACTTGCGCTATGTTTTATTTTAATGCATGCAAGTGGTTTGTCATCCTGCGATCTTCAGCTCTTTGCAGTAGCTCCAGCTCAGATCAGGGACATGTGTCAGATCTGAACGCTAAGGGCTACCAAATGGCCCAGTTTCTGACAGAGAGTCTTTCTCCTTGAACACTAGGGTGGGAGGGGAGCAGTGACAAAACTCTGGTTATTACTGGTATGTGCTTCTGTACCAAGCACTGGGATGTGTTGTGGCTCTTTGTATAACAATTAACACAATTCAATTAAATTTATCGCGTGGTCCTTGACCATTGCAGAAAGAAATATATAAAACATATAAATATAACAATATAAAATACAAATTGATTTATAGCAAACTGACACGGATAACTGTCCAAAGCACCGATAAATCAACCCAAATTAATATAATATAGTATAATAGTTGCTAAAATTTCAAGTGAGATTACCCTGGAAGAGCTATCATCACGGACATAAGCAAAATAGATCAAATGGCACTGCGTACGACAGCGTGATTACACCTGTGCCCCATAAGGGGGTCAAAAAAGCCCCCATACCACTAGGGAAGTGATGCCCAAGTTATGAGGAGAGGGGGAGAAATCCTAGGAAAGATTTTCTAACGTGGACGGCTTGAAGAAGGAATGCAGCGATATTTTTAATAGAACCAGGATCCTAACTATTAAGTATCAAAGAAAGAAGTACATGGTCTGACCTGCCCGTGTACCTTTCTGTAAGTGGCTGCAAAAGCTCCTGCCTAGGTTTATCGTATAGGTGGCAGTGCAAAAGTATATGCGTACCTGTCTCTATGACCAGGTTATCATAGGGATGCAGACGCTCAGTGAAAGGAACCCCCTGAGCCCGGCCCTCAAAGACAGCCGAAGGAAATGCATTAAAGCAGACAGAGCAAATCAGTTGTTTATCCCTGCCTGAAATTGAAGCAGCAAGATAATCAGTAACTTGCCTTAACTCAGGTACCCATGCCAAATAGTCCCGCATATGGGGGGAGAGCCCAAGTTTGCCCAGTGCGCATTGCCTAGCTATATCCTTTGCCCACATTAGAACCTCTTTCTGAGCGAGGACGGGAGCTTATGCTGCAAATATTCAGGCGAAAGTCCCATTCTTCTTAATTGGTCTTCTACCCTTGTAAGCCATGGACTTATAAAAGCATCCTCCCTGGCATCCCTCAGAAGTTGAGAACCCTGGCCACGGCTGAGTTTCAACCAAAATTTTAATGTCGATTTGTTGGCAACCTGGGACCGTTCTTTTTGCCCCAGTTCCAGTCGAATGGCCACTAGGGGGGTGCTCCTAGGGGCACCAAGGAGCTTCTGGACGAGCCCAGCTTGAGGTTTATCAATCCCCTGGGAGCAGAGAGGAGCCCATATCTCAGCCCCGTATAGCACTTGGGATCTAATTTTGCTAGAATAAACTTGCAGAGCTGCCAAGACTGTGGATCGTCCTTGTTTTATAAACAATCAATTAATCGATTGGGCTGAACCTTTCGCAGCTCTAAGTGCCCTGGAGACATGTTCCCGCCAGTTACCTGAACTATGAAATAGAATACCCAGGTAACAGAATGCCTGTTGGATGGCATTTCCCTCAATACACCAAGGATACTTTTTCAGTTTAGAAGCAAAGACTACAATCTTTGACTTATCGTAATTAATAGTTAGGTGGTTCATCTGGCAAAATGCCACAAAGGCCTGCAACTGATGTGAAAGACCGACACGCGTCTGTGACAGCAGTGCGACGTCGTCAGCATAACAAAGGCACCCGACAGGCCGCTCAGCTAGCTTAGGGAAAAAAAAGATGGATTGGCCATAGCTGGTATCGCATCATCAATGAAGTAATTGAAGCGTGCCGGGGCCAAAACACACCCCTGCCTGACTCCCTGTGAAGTAAGGACTGGGGGAGTTATATGCCCCTGGTGGTCCAATTTCACCACAAGGGCCGAATGGGCGTGCAATGACTGAATCAGAGCCAGCAGACGCTTATCTATAGTAGAGCCCTGCAGCTTTCGCCATAGAGCAGCCTGATCTTCCGAATCAAAGGCTGCTCTAAGATCCAGAAATGCGACATACAGGGCTCCATTCCATGCCCTATACTTAGAGACAAGATGCTGCAATATATAGCAGTGCTCTATAGTTAAACGGCCCTGTTGGAATCCCGCCTGCTCAGGCGATAATGCTTTAGACTGGACCATCCACTCAGATAATTTTCCTAATAAATACTTCACATAAGATTTGTCAATTACGGCCAAAAGACTAATGGGCCGATAGTTACCTGGGTCTATTTTGCAGCCCTTTTTATAAATGGGCACAATGACCGCCTTATCCCAGTCTTGAGGGATAATTCCAGAATTACTGATGGCTGTAAATACCGCCGCCAGTATCGGGAGCCACCAAGCCTTGTGGGATTTGAGGTATTCATTCTGAATGAGGTCAATGTCCGGTTATTAAAAAAGGAGTCCACCATGGCCTCGACCTCTTCCTCCAAAACTGGAGGCCATTGGGGGAGATCCTCCAAATTGGGGACCACCAATTCCTGACGCCCCTCACCCCCACCAGGATTATATAGCTTCTCATAGTAGTCCATCCAGGCAGCTGGGGGAAGTACAGGAATGGACAGTTTTTGTTTCCCTCCCACTGAGCCATTGACAAGGTGTCAGAATCTTCTACCATCCCCTGATCAGCCGCCTGCAGAAGATTTTCCCATTGCACCTCCCAGAAATCCCTCTTTTTACCATTTATTAGAGCTCTATACTTTGCCCTAAGGGAGATATATTCAGGGGGCAAGATTGAAATGCCAGACTTCCTATACGTGTGGTACATATGTTTTAAACTGAGCCTGGTCATACGACACTCCCTGTCGAACCACGGTTGACTGATCCTAGCAGTTGAAGTTGCTGGGACTCTCCCTAAACCCTGGATATGGGTTCGCAACCCTGCAGATAACTGGGTGAACAAATCCAGGGTTTCCACATAACTGGGAGCAGAGATTAAGTTTTCCCATAGGTTAACAATATGAGACTGAGAGGTATATTCCACCAGGGAATCAGAGAGACTCTGATCCCATGGGACCTGAATAGTCTCACCACCAGTTACTTCAGAATCACCCACTGCACCTCAACAACAATCTAC
>QEPC01001394.1:3427196-3466876 GCA_003113815.1 Sphenodon punctatus
TCATGAGAGGAGAGGAGATAGAAGGAGGAGACGGAGCCTCCCCACCACAGTTCCTTCCAGCCGCCTTCAGTGACAGGACAGGAATGATCTAGCACTTATTTGAAGCAACCTTATCAGTAGTATAATAATAGAAGTTAAAACTGTTAGTTTTTTTGCTCTGCTAGGCCCTTCACCAATCAGCATGATAAATGTGTAGCCTGCCTGATAAAAAGAACTATGGAGCTTTTGCTGCCATGTTCTCCAGAGCCAGAAAGAACAGGATGCTCCAACTGAGAGACATTCTCACAAAAAAGGCACTCCAGGATGAAGAGGAGTGTCCAGTTAGAATTGACTCAAGCAGTCAATCAGGCACCTTGGCAATCCAGGAAACATCATAGCTGTGCACTTACTCCATGATCTAGCCCTGTCTTGTCAGGCACAGGTTCTATTTCCAGTACCATCGCAGCCAGCACTGGTGCATGCTGGTGCTGATCCCAGCACCTCTCATAGTACCAACAGCAGTGCCACTCCAACCATTGACCCTTCTGTATATAAGATCACTGCGCTGCAGGAACCCCTTAGAGTTTCTTCTCAGGAGAATGATCCTTCAAAGGACCTGCTACAGAATAAAGAGAAAAAAGGTGAGTCAGGACACCCTTTTGTTTTTCTGATTTGCAGCCTGAACCAACCTCACCTAGGGCATGCCCAGCCCTGCTTCTCACTGAGATGGTATTTTTGGAGGATGAGCAGGCACCGATGGCACCCCCAGAGCAGTATCTTATGAGGGGAAAATCAAGAACCTCTTTATCTTCTCAGACTGCCCCCAAATACCACTTTTCATGTCATTCTTATTCTCCCCAGCATCGACCCCTGAGGCACCATATGGCACCTGACTCCAGATAGAGGTCTGTCATGTCCCAGCCTCCAACCCCTGCCCTCTGGGCTTCTGGAGCAGCAGCCAGCCTGTCAGAGTCAGCATCTCTGTTTTCTTCCAGCCCGGCCACTCACCCCCCATGTCTCCTCCCTGCCTTGTCCTGACCCCACCCCATCTCCTGTCTGTCTTGCCCATGTCCCACTCTGAAGTCCGGGAGAAACGAGGCTCAAAAGGCTTAAAAAGACCCCAAGTGGTCCTAGTTTCTGTTTCTGTTTTGTTCCCACCTTGCAAGCATTCCATGTCTTGCTCCCCTTTCTGGTCTAGGCCTTGTCTTGTTCCCTTCTTGGTCTTTGTCCTTGCTCCCATCTAGTTGTGCCATGTCTCACTTGTCTTCTTGTTCTGGCCTTTAGCCTTGCCTCCTGTTGTGCCTCTCATCTCTGACCCTGAACCCTGTCGCCACAAACCCCACATCACCCGTCCTGGATGCTCCTTGCCCCATGACCCTTTCTTTCTTTCTTTCTTTCTTTCTTTCTTTCTTTCTTTCTGTCAAATTCTTAGTGCATCCCCCCCCCCACCATAGCAGATTGGGGAGGCTTACACCATAGTTAAAAACATATAAAAATACAACATAGGCATAGCAAAATCCTGGTGGAACACTCAGGTCTTACGCTGTCTTCAGAAAGAGGGGAGCTCTGGGGCCAGGTGGACCTCCATTGGGAGGGAGATCCACAGCAGTGGTGTGGTGACCAAGAAAGTCCCCTTCATCGTCTCCACCCGAGATACCCAAAGGACTTCAAGGGAGGCGTCCCCAGCTGACTGCAAGGGTTGGTCCAGAACCTGAGGGAGGGAGGGGAGGGAGACGATCCTGCAGATAAGCAGGGCCCAGGCTGTTTAGGGCTTTATAGGTCAATGCCAACACCTTGAATCAGTCCCAGAAGACTATAGGCAGCCAGTGCAGAAAATGAAGCACTGGTGCAATGTGCTCATGGCAACACATCCCCTTAAGGAGATGGGTGACTGTGTTCTGCACCAGCTGCAGTCTCTGGGCCGTCACCAAAGGTTAGAATGTGTTGCAATAGTCCAGTCTTAAGGTGATGAAAGCATGGATGATGGTGGCCAGATCAGTGTCTGAGTCATAAGGCTGATGGCATCGTACCAAATCTAAATGGCAAAATGCTCCCTTCTCCACGGCTGCCACCTGGGCATCCAGGTGGAGCCGCGAGTCAAGGAACACCCCCAAACTATGGACCTAAGGAACCAACAGAGGACAGACCCCATCAATTACGGGTGCTACTACTCCCTCAGCCCTTCCCACCAGCATCACCTCCGTCTTGTTGGGATTTAGCCTCAGACGGCTTGCCCTCATCCAGTCCCCCACAGCCACCAAACACCAGGTTAGCACCGAGAGTGTTTTGTCTGGGTCAGTTGAAAAGGACAGATAAAGTTGGTTGTCATCAGCATACTGATGACACCACACACCAAATCTTTGAACGATCTCACCCAGAGGCTGCATTTACACCTTGAACAGGAGAGGGGACAAAATGGAACCTTGCAGGACTCCACACGTGAGGTCCCGGGGAGAGGATGAACACTCACCCAACACAACATGTTGAGTTCTTCTGGCCAGGAAAGAATGGAACCATTCAAGAACAGTTCTGCCCACACCAGCTCAGTCCCGCAAGCGAGTCACCAACATCTCATGGTCAACAGTATCAAATGCAAGCTGAAAGATCTAACAGGATCAACAGGGTCGAATGCCCCTGATCCAATTCATGGTGGAGATCATTCTCAGTGCCAAAGCCTGGACAAAAGTCGGACCGTGAGAGATCCAGAAAACTGACACGGTCCAGATGTACTTGGAGCTGCTGAGCCACCAACTAGAAATGGAAGGTTAGAGACAGGCCGATAGCTGGCTAGGGAGTCAACATCCAATGATGGTTTCTTGAGCAGGGGCCACACTACCACCTCCTTGAGGCAGCCCGGCACTCTGCCATCCCTGAGGGAGGTGTTGACCACCCCGGCCAGCAACGACCCCAACGTCTCCCGGCTGACCTTGACCAGTCAAGAATGGCATGGCTCCAGTTCACAAAAGGTGGCCCTGACAACCCCAAGGTCATCCCCCACATCAGTAGGCAACACCCACTGAAACTGATTCCATAAAACTGTACAAGCCAGGGCTTCATTACCTCTGGTTCTCCTATTGCCATAAGTGCGGTGTCCAAGTCGTGGACCTTACAAGGTCCTTCTCTCATTCATGCTTGGTAGACTCACCAGCACCATGCCACAGGTCCCCAAAAGAATAGCAAAGAAAGCACCATCCAGTCCTCTCTTTGAAATTTCAGGTGTGGGTGAGTCTGGACATTTCACACAACCTCAAGATATTAAACAACACCAGATCCAGTACAGAGCCCTGCGGCACTCTACTATTTATTTATTTCCATTGTGAAAACTGATCATTTAGTCCTACCCTCTGTTTCCTAGCCTTTAACCAGTTACCAGTCCACGATAGGACACACCCTCTTATTCCACAACTACTTAGTTTCCTCAAGAGTGTCTTATGAGGGACGTTATCAAATGCCATCTGAAAATCCAGATACCTTATATCAACTATGTCACTCTGCTTCACATACTATCACAACAATCTTGAACACAACCACACCATTTCCCCATAAAGGCCTCTTCACACATTTAAATAAGAAGCTGTTAGGATCATTAAATGTAGACTAGAAGATATCAAATTCCAGTAAAATAGAGCTCAAGCTGTAGTGTCAAACATTTCCCCCGGTACAGATTTTGGTTGCCAGGCACAAAAGGCAGAGTTGCAAAATGTGATCTTACAAAAGGCTTATACTGCTCTGAGATTTCAGACTATGTGCACTAAAGTACTTCGGGGACACTATAGAGGTATTGCTTATGTTGAACATAAGTGTCTATGTGGGGCTGATGAGGTGGAGGTTCTAGCTCATTATATACTGTCCTGTCCTTTATATGCAAAACCTCGGGAAAGTCTTTTTGCAAAATTGACTTTACGTCAGACTTGGTCAAATCTCTTGATTGTTGTTTTTTTTGTTTGCCAATAAGAAGGCAGAGGTTACATTGGCAGTTGCCTCTTTTGCCTCTGTGGCCAATAAGATTGAGAGCACAGGCAGTCAAATTAAGGGGGAATCCATATGGTTAATTCCAGATTCTATTTATTTATTGATACCTGTTTGGCAATATTTCATGGCATGATTAATTTTTTTTTTATATATGATTATGTATTTAAACTATTTGATGATTGTTTTATGTTTATTTGTAATAATTTGTCAAGGCCTAAGGGTCAGAAGAATAAACCAAACCAAACCACATTTAAATGACAAATGTGTTGCAGACTGTTTACTCATTTTGTGAAATAAAATGCTCAGTTGCTTCTAAAAAGAGAACATTCACATAAAACTTGAAAAATAAAACTTTCATATGCACGTCTTAACACCCTTTTCAAGCTTGAGTTGAATACTGGGAGTTTCAGAGCTGCTTCTCTTGAGTTACATGTGCAACTGCTAGTCAAAGCTTTTTAACAGAGTCAAGGTGTTGACAAACACTTCCCCAATACGTTTCACAGTAATTTTTAGAAGGGTTTAGCTAGTTAGCGTTGTCTTGGTTGCAAGGATTTGTCTATCATGTTGGAATAATGGTTCCTCACTTTGACTTTGTGTAAATATTGTGCTTCTTTATTTGTAAAATGAGATAGCAGCTCATACTTTATTACTCTTGAGAGTGAGAGAGGATAGCCCTGGTCCTCAACAAGAGGGTAAGGTGCATGGGTGTTGAGGTTCAATATGAAGTATTGTCACTGAAAACGAGATACAACAATGGCCTCCTATTTCCCACCTCAGGTAAGATTTCCCAAGTGTCTCCACATCATACTTTTAACCAGTATTTAGATTCTAATATGAGGCAGAATTAGATTTGATCTAGAATTGTGTTAAAATTCACGGTTTCAGTGGCATATAGATTGTTCTGTTGCAATAGCTTGCCAAGTCTGGCTATGTAAATAAGACTCAATAGGGTTAACTATGGGGGATGAGGGTTGGGTTTAATAACCTGACCTCCTACTTCCTGTTGATCAGTGGCACCGTTTTGCCTATTTACCCACTTCTGTTTTATTCTGCTTCTCTTCCCTCCCTTCTCCCTTTTTAGGATCATGTAATGTTTTTTCTTGCATGATTCCCTTGAGTAGCTAGTCCGTCATTCTACGATTGGCATAAGCTGTCCCCTTTTATTATTAAAGATAAAATGTGGACAACGGGGAGTGCCTCTTTTTTTCATGATACATGCTGTCACTTGTAATTTTGCCTCCCTCATCCTTTGTATCTTCTTTGCAGCTAGTTTAAAAGCATTACATATTTCAGTAAAATGTAAGTTAAGAATGGATGATAAACTCTTACTGCCTGCAGTAAAGTATGGTAAATTGTATCAATTCTGTTTATACTTCCATGCCCCCCAGGTAATCCATTATATTTTTATCTTTTAAAGGTGGTCTGGAAGGCCATAAAGAGATATTTACTAGTACCTAACTATATTAACACTTACAACACTGTGGATCATTAGTGTATACTTATAGACAGTAGACATCATAAAGATATTGCAAATCAAATTTACTAGTCTGCATTGTATACATGAAGAAAAATTAGCTACTTTCAAACGTTTAACACTTCTGCGACCCTTCCAAGATCAAATAGTATCCACAACCTGTTGGGTCCTTTCAGTGTGCCTGAAAAAGCCACTTTTTTCCTAGCTACACTTTTGCTGCTTATTACTGGAAACAGTATTATCTACATAATAGAGCACCTGCTGGATTAGAACTCAGGAGACTGTTTCTGTTCATAGCTCTGCCACCATCATGGTGGGTGATCCTGGGAATACCATTGATATGAACACAGAATAAGGGGAAAGAAAATGAGTCAAAGTTAATAACTATACAGTTAAAGAAAAATTATTTTAAGTAATCCGAGATCATTGCCTTTTTCTATGAGGATAGAGATTACAAAAACAGTACTTATTAAATAGTCCCTTCCTTGAATTCTCTGTACTTCAGTTTCCCCATCTGTAGATGGGAATAGACAAACTTGCTTAACTTGTAAAGTATTGTAGAAAAACTAGTTGGTTTTGTTCTTGTTTCTTATGGTGAAAACTCTTCCTGGTTCTGATCTGGCTTTCTTCCATGTCCTTCACACAATCCTATATGCTGTTTGCAACCACTCGAAGATTAAACAGCATTTTGAAAGGTTAGGAATGGAAAACCCTCTAGCAGCATACATTCTTCAGTTCCAGAAGGATTGGTCACTTTGTGCTACCCTAGTTCTGTTCATATGGACCAATTCTGATTTTGGTGCAGTGTCCTATTGGAATTTGTTAATCTCTCTGGGTTTTTCCTTTCCATATTAAAATATTTTTTAGTTCATTTTCCCAGTGACAGCATATTTGCATATACTGAATTCTTAAACCTTAAGAGTAATGAGACTGACCCTATGCTTGATAAGTTGCCTTAAAGTAGACAAAAGCAATTTTTATACAGAAAAATTGATTTTTCCAATGTTTTGAGAGCAAATACTTAAGGTGCTTTTGTCCATCTGTGAAAGTAAATGAATAGAGGCTTGTGTTTTAAAAAGCTGAAGGATCACTACGTTTGAGAAAGAGAGCTCCCTTTTCCACCTTTGCTTTCTTTGGCATTGTTTTTTCCCTCTACCAATATACTGAAAGCAAACATACAGGAACTAAAGTAAATATGTAAATAGTCACAGCAGAGGATGTGTGTGTAACATCTATTTACTGTACCTTTTGGTTATTACAAACATAATCACTGGTGCTTTTTTCTATAAAATAGTGAGTAATTGTTGAAATCACTAATGAGGTCTGCTGTTACCTAATTAAATGAAAGCGAGTTAAGTGATTTCACAGCATTTATTTTAATTTCTTCTCCTAGAACAGAGGGAATTGAATTTTCTAACAAGCATAGTCATTTAACTGAATTGTCCTATGGATGAGTGCAATGGTTTTTCATTTTGGGACTATAGTTTATGATATGAACACCGAATAAGGGAAAAGAAAATGAGTCAAAGCTAATAACTACGCAGTTACAGGAAAATTAGTTTAGGTAATCCCACATCATTGTCGTCTTCTATTAGGATAGAGATTACAAATACAGTACTTATTAAATAGACGCTTTGTGAATTCTCTTCCTGATAAAATGAATATAGACTGCTATTAGGAAGACAAGTGTTAATCATGAAAATGCAATCATAATTGTATAGTGCTGACAATAGTTTATTTTTTTAAATTATTAAACAAAATTATTTTAAAATCAAAATATCATTGAACAAATGGTTGAGGTCACAAACCAGGCTAACACCCATCTGCCCGATCCAGAGAGGACCACAGAGGGCTATCACATTTGTTCAGCCCTCTGTTGCTGGCCCGTCCAGGGGGCCGCCATGACTGGCCACCAAGGCAGTCCATGATTGGCCACCATGGCTGTTAGTCATGGTGGGTGCAGGGAGTGGTGTGGGGGATGGGTTGACCTCTGACATATCTGTTTAGCAGCCGCCCGGACCAGGCCGCCCAGGTGACAGTACATCTCTCCTGGCCACACTCACATGTGTCTGGTGGCATGAACTGACCCCAGCTGTGTCAGCTGTCGGTTCCCGACCAGAGTCGGTTTGTTCACGTTTATTTTTACCCACAGTGACATAAGCATGTGTTTAATTAGTTATGTGCCATGATGGCATCACCATTTTCCTCACAGACCTCAGACAGCAACAAAGGCATAATATTAATGGGTGGAAAATTGCACCCAAGGTATATCAAATATCAGACGGGATCATGATCCCAGTTGGGATAGCCCAACTCCATTTGTCCTCAAGGGTGTTTGCTACACAAAGGACATTACTGCAATAAATAGCCAGAAGTAAACCACCTAGTGCTGAGCTTCTAAGGCTGCTTTCACACCTTACAAAATGGGCTATTGTAATAACTTGAAATAATACTAGGTATTATAATTCTGCAATTTTTGTAATGTGTGAATGCGCTATTCCCCTTTTATGCTGTGAGATCTTGGGTCATTGTAAGAGCTACCAAATGTGGCTTTTACAATGACCTGAGATCTTGCAGCATAAAATGGGAATAGTGCATTCACATATTACAAACAATTGCATTATTATAATACCCGGTATTATCTCCAGTTATTATAATAGCCCATTTTGTAAGGTGCGAAAGCAGTCCAAGAATGCATCCTGACTACTTAACATTATAAAGAACAGGGGGATTCTCAAACTCATCTTTGCAAGATCTTAACCCAGGCATAACGGTTTGTACACAATGGAACATTTCTGAATAAGTCTTTTAAAGATCCACTACACAAAAGGAGCCCAGCTGAAGGTTATCATTGAACACAACTCACTGTGCACTTCAGAGGCAAAAGTAAAAAGAGGCCACATTTCAAATGGTTATGATGAGCCCAGATCTGCCATTTCCAGCAGTTCTTGGCTGATGGCTTGATCATTCAAACACTGAACTATGTTTTCTTTTTGTTTTTCTCTACACTTCGGTATAATTCATAGCAAGACTAATAGGAGACTGAAGTGAGCTACAAGAGGTGAATGAATCCCTATCTTTCCTGAGTTAAAGTTTCAAAAACATTTCTTTTTCTGAAAAAAATAAAATTTCAGAAGCAGATTACTGAGTAATCTCAATAAGTGTCTTCAGAGTGCACTTTATACAGCCATTAATTCAGATGGTTGAAGAAGTACATCTTTGGACTTGTGCTTCATAAGGCATCCAAGAAGTCTAATGACTCTGTAAAACATGCCCTGTTACCTTTTATTGCTTAAAATATCCCGAGTCTACGTAGTTCCTTGTAGTCTATTCAAAGCAATGGCAGTGATTACTTTTTTTATTAGACTGGACTTCATAGAAGAATCCATCACTGCACCCAGTTTAGTAGAAGTCAATACAATCTATATTTTACTAGACGTATTCTCTTTTGCCATTTTATATCATTAAGAAGCCTGCTTATTATAGCTTCAGTAAAATGTTTTACAAGATATATACTTGCTAAATTCTGAGAATACAGAATATTATTTCTTTTTAGAAGGCTCCTCTGGCCTGTAATGCTTGAGGACAGTAAGTGTTATGTGCTGATCTCTCCTTCAATATACTACAGTACGGGCATTGTGTGTAGAACGATTCTTCATCATTTCCATTATATGGATCAGCATGGGATCTAGCTAGGGACAACGGAGTGTGACCACTCTGCAGAACTACTATGCATTGCTCCTGGACCTACGTGTGTCAGAGAGAAAGCGAGATAGAGAGTTCCTATAAATATTAACTGGAGGGCCAAAGGGTAGTGGTGCTGAATGATGCTACTTCTAACCATGAAAAGTCCCCTTCTCCAACCTTGTGGCGGCAACGGGAATTTGTTGAGCCCCCACCCCCCTGGTTGTGGAGACACAGAGCTGCGGAGTGAGGTTTGCTGCAGTAACAGGGCCTGTTAGAAGGCCCCTGTTGCGATTGTGAAATGGTTGCTCAGGGCAACTAGCCAGGGGGGCGCATGCGCATGGGCGCAATGCGGGCAGAGGGAGCGGACTCCACCCTTTTTAGCAGGGGCAGAGTCGCTGGAACCGCGTAGAAGCGGCATTCGGAGGAAGAAGGCAGAGAGTCAGAAACCACCCGCCTCCCCTCTAGCACTGTGGGAATAATTCTGATTGCCGTTAGAGAAGCCAAGGAGGAATTTTTAGCAGGCAGCCTGTTTCTATGGACCATGTTTTCTCCTCCTTCAGAGTGTTGAGTAGGATAAATAGGTACTCAGGTGGCTTATTCAGCAGATTGAATACTGTTTAATTTAATCATAATTGGCAACACGAGGTAATCTGGTTAGTAGTGCAAAGTTATCGAGTTGGTCAATTAACAATCAGAACACGTTGGTGGAGAATTGAACCGAACAGAATTAGACGTTAAGAAAGTATTGTGGGGAAAATGTTGTCGCACTCAGCAGGGGTCCAGTATGCTAAGGTAGGTTAAATAGGATGAGAATAGGGTAGTAAGAGCCATCTCCTTAAGAGATGGGGAGGTGATACCTAGTGTAATGCGGGGCACAGCATGCACTGGGGTCAGGACTTCTGGGGAGGGGTGTCTTAGCAGGGTAGTAAGGACATGCGCTGTCCTCAGACCTTGCAGGCACTTACCTCCTTACTCGTGCCCTGAGTTGGGCCTGTTGTTTCCCCCTGTTTGGCCAGAGCCAGGGTGCTGTCGAAAAGGGGATGATGTTTGTGAGAGGTACTGAAACTGGAGGGCATATCGAGATCAGTACCCAAGTTAATAAGTTAAAATAAGTAGCTAGCATATGGAACTCAAATTGCTTGTGCAATTACCCACCGGCCTGATTCACTGGTTTTGTTGAATAAAGAGTGCGGCCAGTTTATAACCCATATCGTTCTCTGTGTCTCAAGGGGTGTGTGTGTGTGGTGACAAAAATAGCTTTGGAGGAGAGCTCATTGATCCCCCTTGATCTGCCTCTCAAAGAATGGGCTCCTAGGGCAGTTTACAATAGTAAAAGCTGAAGCCGTTTTTAGACGATCATGGCCGCGCCCACGCTTGTTTTGAAAAAATGCCGGAAGCCGGGATCAGACGATACACTCCCGGCAATCATGCACCCAGAAGGGGGACGCGCATGCTTTTTAACCCGGTCAAACTCTATACATACATATTATGAAAATAAAAAATAAAACTTCTTTAGTTCCTTTCACTGCTTGAATATATATTAGAGTTGCTTAACTTAGGGTGTTACCAGACCTAACAGGAACCACCTACACATGTGAAATATCTGGAAATCCATGATGTCATGCACGTGTAGGTGGTTGAACGGATGTTTATGCCACTGCATGTTGAGCGGCCACCTTCCCTTTTTCTCTCTCCCAGCCCATAGTTTGTACCAACAACCACTCCAGTGCACTTTGCAAAATCAATTTAGCAAGTCTTTTTTGTTTTGTTTCTGGGAAACAGTTTATCAGTTCCAAAAAACCCTTCTCCTTCAGACCAAGATGCAGGAGCAAGTCTGCAATTCACAGTTATTCATGGCTGCAACAGCCACTTTAGTGCTGTGGTGATTTGTGTACTTAACATAGCCAAGTCATTATTAATTGTCTGTTAAATGTCATCATTAGGTGGGATTCATACAGCTTGCCCAGTCTTTGGAAGCACAGGGTTAGATTTTCCTTAGAGATACCCTGAAAAAGTCCCTCAGGGTATCTATGGGCTTAGGGCTTCCATAGCCTCTCTGGCCATGTCCCTGTGTCAGCTAGATACCAGTGTCTTTCACCTAGGGCAGATTTATTTTTTCTGATTTAATCATGGTTCTCATGCTGGTACCCACATCTACCTCTGTTACCAGACACCAGACACAACAAGTCTAATGTAAAACCTGATGGAGGGCCTAAAGTCGACATCCAATAGTCCTTGTCTCTCTGGTATCTGGAGGACCACAGGAGGGTAGGATGCATCTTTAAATGTGAAAGTGACTAAGTGCAATTAGCTGCTCCTTGTTTTTGACCCACAAAAACAAGGTGGTGTGGGTGGAACATGCATGGCATGTGCATAGTAGGGCACAAGTTTGCACAAACAGATGTAATAACCAAATGTGTGTTTAAAGCCAAAATTAATAGCTAATATTACGTCTGGCAACATCCAAAATGTCCACTCTTTATCTCCTGTTGTTCTGTGTTGGGTGGTTGGATTGATAGCTGATGTCCTTTACAAGACATAGACCTCAATCCTAACCCCCACCATGTAGAATCCATGCAGGATCTGCGTGGATCCCGCATGAATTCTGTGCAGCACAATGCATTCCCAATGGGCATGCACACGGGTTGCGCACATGTACCCACGCGCGGGAACTGTGGGGCATGGAATTGGCCACACCGGTAGTTACAATAACTAACATTCCAAGAAACAGGTTACAGTAGATGAAATGCACATTGCATTAGAAGAAGAAGCATAACTTTTCTTATTGTATTTTGTGAATAAGTGAAAGGGATGGTAGATATGGA
This sequence comes from Sphenodon punctatus, assembly GCA_003113815.1. Taxonomy (NCBI): domain Eukaryota; kingdom Metazoa; phylum Chordata; class Lepidosauria; order Sphenodontia; family Sphenodontidae; genus Sphenodon; species Sphenodon punctatus. The sequence goes on from QEPC01001394.1 coordinate 3,439,134, forward strand.
CATTTTTTCACGGCCACGAGCTAACATGGAAAACTGAAGGAATAATACTGGGACATTTTAGAGAATTTTCAACCACTTACTCAACTTCAGAATTCCTGATATTAGGCTGTTACTCCAGGCACCTTTTCTTTTCTTTTTCCATATGAAAGAAACTGATTTTCTGATCTTTTTTGCAAGTGCAGAAATAAAAGATTTTTGTAGGGGGAAAAAAATCTTGTGTTCCATGAAGTTTCCAAGACAACAAAGGCCAACAAAACTGTGATTTATATTTTATAAGCAAGAAAAATTTGACTTTAAGGCTGAGTTTTCTTTATTGTTTCGCTGTAAATGTCAATTGAAATTCTATGGGAAGGCTTATCTCTTTTTTTACACAGATCTATTGGGAACTTATAGAAGACGGAAATTGAACCAGATGCAGCTTGAGGTGGCTCTCAATATTATAATAACTTTCAATGTTCCAAAATGGTTTGGAAAGTACTTTTCCAATTCCAGAGATTAGATCACAGATCAAATGCAGAATTAAGGAGCTCTGTAGGGGATTTGGTATGTGTGCTAGTACAAAGTGAATGTTTAAAATGATAGTGATAGAATTAAATTTGTTACAGCCCTCCATCCTTTTAAATTTTCACTTCAGACTGGCATGCATATCAAATATACATGAGAATGTCCTCTGCAAGCCTCATGTGAATAAGAAAAATTAGTTGTCCCATAATGGTGGGTTTATATCTCTATTTCCATATCTGTTTATGTGGAAATGTGTGGAAATTTATAGCTAAGTCAAAAAATGTACAGGAATATTTTCTGTCGTGGGGAAGATTAGTTCAACTCAGCATCTAGTTTTACAATTTTTAAAATAAACAACAAATTATTGATCAGACTATTCTATTCCATCAAATTGTGGAGCTTGGGAGTCCTGTTGGACCCCAACCTTTGGCTGGATTGCCAGGTAGAGGCGGTGGCGAAGGGAGCCTTTTGCCAGCTACATCTTGTGCGGAGGCAAAGAGAGCTTATAAAGAATTAATTAGCAAGAAAAAACAGGAAACACTGGATAGACAGTGGGAAATGCTCCTCTTGGCAATAATAGCTAAAGATGGGAGATCTTTCTGGAGGTTGGTGTCCAACTCTAATAGACCTTTCTGTTTTTTCCCCCATGAGTTTATAGATGGTGCAGGCTGGGAAAGCTATTTTAGGGAGAAATGTTCCTTGGATTCCACTGTTTTGACAAATTTAAACGTCTCCTTGAAACTTGATTATCTAGGAGTGCTGCCGGACTCTTATAAAGCTTCGCCCTCCTTGGTTGCCAGTCATATAGCCAGAATGAGCTCAGGCAAAACACCAGGTCCCAATTTCCTACCCCCAGAGCTTTTTAAATCTGTGTCTTTTTGGTCTTTGGTTTTGGCTGTTTATTCTATGCTGTTATGATTTCAGATACTTTGCCCCTATTATGGAGGCAGAGTACTTTTATCCCTATTTATAAAAAGGGGGATCGTACCTCCCCTAACTCATACAGACCAGTCAGTCTCCTCTGCCTCCCAGCTAAATTAAATGGGCAACATCTTTTAGGGCTGCTGCAGGAGTGGATTGCAACTAACAACATTTTGAGAGAAGAACAGGTGTGTTTTTGCTGTGGAGCCTCATGTATTGATTAGCTTTTTGTGCTCAATCATTTGGCTACTACTGCGCTGATGAAGAAGAAACAGTTGCATGGGGTCTTTATGGATTTAAGGAGTGCTTTTGACTCCATTGACAGTAATATTTTATGGTCTAAGCTTGCATCACTGGGTATGGACCCTGTACTTATACATCTTATGAGGTTCATTGATGAAAACACTACAGCAAGGGTGCCCTACTGAAGAGTCCACACCCTTATTTCCTGTAAAGAGGGAGGTGAGGCAGGGCTGTGTTTTGGCCCCCATCCTCTTCAACCTCTTTTTAAATGATCTAAGGCCCCTGCTTCTGAAAACTGATTGTCACCTGCCAAGAATCTTGGGAGAGGAAATACCAGTTTTCTTATTTGTAGATGATGCGGTACTCCTTTCCTTCTCCAAGACTGGTCTGCAGATACTGCTTAACATCTTTCGGGAGTATTGTAAGGATAAGAGCATTGAAATCAATACAGCCAAATCCAAAGCTCTTCCGTTTGACATGAGGAGGAAACTCAGGTGACTTTCTCGTCTATCCTGTGCTGAGCACTCTTGGAGGGCACTTAAAAGGGAGACTCAGGCTGGGGGGGGAGGGGAATTCTTTCATTTTTTTTATAGGCATAGGAGGAAGGTTCTGGTGGAAGCATTGAGGATAGGACAAGCCAAGTTAGATTCTTCTCGGATTTGGGGCCATGATCCGAGAATGAGGGAGTTGGTGGAGAGGTTTCAAGCCACTTTTCTTAGGACACTTCTCATGGTTTCCACCTCCATCCCTAGGGCTTCTACTTGAGTGAAAACGGGGATGGTCAGCTTGGCCGAGGTTGCAAGAACTCGATCAGCTCTTTACTTGATTAAAGTAAGATCATATCTCCCCAGGCATCTTCCTAAATTAGCTTTATTGGAGGCAGAGGGGTGGAGTATTCACTCCCTCTCCTGGCGCTATAATAGTAGAAATGTTTTGCTGTCTGTTAGTCTCAGAGACTTAGTATTGGATGCCCACAGGTTGCCTCTGCCAGGTGATAGTTGAAGGATTAAGGATTGTTTCTCTGAGATGGATATGCGGGATGATTTAATTTCTACTCAAGCTGTTAAATCAGCTTTTTTGTACTGTCTTTTTCAGACATCTTTTCCCCATGCTATATAGCTTTCTTTGGTGCCTCTGGCAGTACACAGGGAGGCACTTACTAGGTTTCGCTTTAATCTGATCAATTTGATGATGTAAGAGGGTAGAGGGGGGAAAATTCCACATGATTTGAGATGTTGCCCTTGCGATGGCCAGTCAGTTGAAGATATAATTAATATGTTATGGGATTGTTCACTTTTTTCTGATGCAAGATCTGATTTGCTTTTCCCCATCCTTGAATGGTACTCGCGTATCATGGTGATCTCCATGGTTTCTCCATTTGAAAAGATAATTTGACTGTTACAACAATCCTCTCTCCATGATAGTCATTTATTGGCTAAGTTTGTGGTGAAGGTGGAGTGGATTCGGAGACCAGTCTGGCTGAATGAGGGTTGATCTCTTATGAGGATGTATTAAGGGATCTGAGCTTTTTCAGATGATGATGATTTGGTGGTGTAGTATTCAATTTTACGTACATATTATTTTTAATTTTATTGTTTTTATATTTTTGTATTTGTGATTTGGCTGTGGCCATAAATAGATGATGATGTTGATGATTGATGATGCATCAGGTCTCGGCTATGGCCATGAGTGCTTTTCAACAATTACCTCTGGTGAGGAGTCTGTGGCCCTTTCTTTCTGATTTGGATCTGGCCCCCATCATCCATGCCTCTATAATCTCAAGGATAGATCACTGTAATGTGCTTTACATGGTGCTGCCCTTGAAGACTGTTTGGAAGCTGCACTAGTGGAGAATGCATTGGCCCAGCTTCTTTTGGGTGTCACCATGAGTAAATTACACCTCTGCTTCAGAGTCTGCACTCCCTACCAATAGCTTTCTCTGCACAATTCGAGGTGCCTGTTTTGGCCTGGGCCCCACATATCTGAAAGACCACATTCTCCACCAGGCTTCATCACAATTTCTGCCATCAGCCAGGATCTCCCTCTTGCAGGTACGATTTACCAATTAAGATTCATATGATGAAGGTGCACAAAGAGGCGTTCTTGGTTGCTGCTCCAGTATTGTGGAACTTACTTCCTTCCCAGGTTCATCAGAGCCTGAGCCTGAAGATTTTCCAGAGCCAATGTAAGAAATAATAAGTGCTTTCTGAATAAGTGTTTGGGACCTGGGGATGGGGGGTAAGGGGGTAAGGATGGGGAGAGGCTTGGGGGGGTGGAGTTGTGTATTTTATATGCTTTTTGTGCTGTGACCTGCCCCAAGTCTCAGGGGAAGGGTGGGATATAATTTTAAATAAATAAATAAATAAATAACAGACCAGTCAGAAATTTAAGAACAGTCTGAGCAAGAGGTTTTATCCCCTTACCCTTTTGTCTCATAGCCACTGATGTTCCCATCCTCCATTAATTTTGTTAACCCATTTTTGAACCAGTTATCGTAGTTATGTCCCTCCCCGACTACATTAAAAGCTGCTTGGGGCATCCTACCCAAACCACCTACTTCTCTTGGTGTGTGTGTGTATGTGGACCCAGACATACATGGGCACTCTGGGCACACACACACACACACACACACACCATGCTGTACATACAAACACACCCTCCATTTTGCAGAGATACACTTCATCCACACCACCCATCTTCTTGCTTCCCCACTTCATGTGTTTGTCCAGCCCAGCTGCCCCAATTTCCTTGCCCCCCATCTCTTTCTTGACCGGTCTGCTCACTCTTTCCTTCTCTCCCACCCATTCCTCCAGCCCATTTCTTTGCTCCATCTTCTTTCCTCTGCCTCTTCATTGAGCATTTCACTTCTCCCCGATCCCATCCAGTTATCCCATTGTGCTACCTTTCCCTTCGTTCTGCTGTCTACCCTTGCCTCCTTACTCTGCTGCCCCCCTTTCCCTCCACTGCACACTCTACTACTTGTTTTCCCTCCAATGGCCACTCCTTGTGAGTGAAGGGTTAGAATTGGGTTCTAATGCAAGAAGCAACAACAGGATGGCAGTGGCCTGGTTATCACACACAGAGAAAGCTGCAGCACATGTGTGCTCTCCTAAGTGTGGGCCCCCATACTGTAGCATACTTGGTAGTTCAGAATAACCCTGTAGCTCTTGCCTCTGAACAAAAGTGACCACTTTTAATTCTGAAGCATCTTTTTGGTGTATATTTTACATGATATTTGCTAATTTATTAATTGAAACCAGCATCTCAGTCCCAGCTGTTTGTTGCTAAGGGGTTGTTCTAGCTTCACTGCACAAATTGTTTGTAAGGGAAATGTTTGGTAATGATTTATTAGTTGTTAACTGTCATTTCAAGCACCGGAGACAGTAAATGCTTTGTGACCTGAAGTGCAAACCAAGAGTTTTGTTTTAAATAACTTAAAAAACAAAAAAACAAAAACAAAACACCAGCCAAGAGAATTCTGCATATATATAATAAATGCTTTTACTGCCTTCAGCATCCATAAGTAGGGATGTGCGAACGTGGTTTGGATATTCGGGGTTCAGCCCAAACTCAGTCAGTTCGGACGGCCAAACCAAACGGCCGAACTGAACACCAACCCCCCGAACAGTTCGGGTGCGGTCAGATGAGTTTTGCCAGGAAACCCCTGGCTGGTAGGCCTGGGGGGGAGGGGGCAGCTGAGGAGCAGACTTCCTGGCCCAGGGGTGGAGAGGCTTGGACTAGTAGCCAGCCTGCCCAATGACCATCCCTCTTTTCCTCACACCACTGGCTTGGAAGTCTGCTATTGGCCATGGACTAGGCTTCATGGAGCCCATGGGGCTTGTGGTAAGACAGGCGCAGCAAGTAACAGAAGCCATCGCCCCCCCCCCCCCATCATTCTGAGCTAGCCACTGATCTTGGCAGCAGGCATTTTCAGAACTCTCCCTCTCCCAGCAATTTGAGTTCCTACCAATCCATTGCCATCCTCCTCCTATTTCATCCATTTCCACACATTTACCTCCATAGTTTCATTTATTTAGATTAGATTAGATAGATTTAGGTGTTATACCCGGCATCAAGAAGCAGCTACTTCAGCCCCAGGTCCCACCATCAGGGTTCTGGGGCCTACATTATAGGCAGGGAGGGCTGTCCATCCACTGCATCCAGAAACTGCCACTCCTGTCCCAGGACCCACCGTCAAGGTTCTGGGGCAGTCATTCTGCTCATGGGGAGCCATCATTCCACCGCATCAAGAAACAGCCAGCCACTCCAGCCCCAGGACCCACCATCAGGGTTCTGGGGCCGTCATTTTGCTCACGGGGAGCCGTCATTCCACCACATGAAGAAACAGCCAGCCACTCCAGCCCCAGGACCCGCCCTCAGGGTTCTGGGGCCTACGTTCTAGGCAGGACGTGCTGTCCACCCACTGCATCCAGAAGATTCCACTCCTACCCCAGGACTCACCATCAGGGTTCTGGGGCCTACGTTCCAAGCAGGGAGGGCTGTCCATCCACTGCATCCAGAAGATTCCACTCCAGCCCCAGGACCCACCGTCAGGGTTCTGGGGCCTACATTCCAGGGCATCCAGAAACTGCCACTCATGTCCCAGGACCCGCCATCAAGGTTCTGGAGCCGTCATTCCGCTCATGGGGAGCCATCATTCCACCGCATTAAGAAACAGCCAGCCACTCCAGCCCCAGGACCCACCCTCAGGGTTCTTGGACCTGCGTTCTAGGCAAGGCGGTCTGTCCATCCACTGCATCCAGAAGCTGCCACTCCTGTTCCAGGACCCACCATCTGGGTTCTGGGGTCACCATTCCGCTCACGGGGAGCTGTCATTCCACAGCATCAAGAAGCAGCCACTCCAGTGCCAGGACCCACCATCAGGGTTCTGGGGCCTACATTCCAAGCAGGGAGGGCTGTCATTCCACTTCATCCAGAAGCTGCCACTCTAGTCCCAGGACCCACCATCAGGGTTTTGGGGCTGTCACTCCACTCACAGGGAGCCATCATTCCACCATGTCAATAAACAGCCAGCCACTCCAGCCCCAGGACCCACCGTCATGGTTCTGGGGCTGTCATTCCACTCACGGGGAGCTGTCATTCCATGGCATCAAGAAGCAGCCACTCCAGCCCCAGGACCCACCCTCAGGGTTCTGGGATCTACATTACAGGCAGGGAGGGCTGTCCATCTGCGTCATCCACATCAGCCAGAAGCAATAGGGGTGCTGCTGCAGCTGCTACTGATCAGCCTGCTGCTGGTGCTGTTACTGCTAGGGCTGGAGGCAGGGATAGACCCCGCCAGCTGAAAGGGGTGGCTGTTTCCACTCCCACCATCCCCAGGGGCATCCTGCTGCCGCCGTCGTGCACTCTCCAGAGCCCTCTCTGCTTGCCGGACCCTCTCCACCAGCTCACCCTTCCAGTGCCCATAGAGACGTGTCTGGCATGCTACGCTACCCTTGACCCTGGGGTCCAGCATGGTTGCCAACACATATTCCTCCCACTGCAGAAGCTCATCAAACTGTGCCTTCAGCCCTGCCTTCAGCTGCCGCACCAGGGCAACCGCCTCAGCCGCTAGCTTCTTGCCCTGAGGACCACAATCCTGCCCCTGGAGAATCTCCTCCAGCCTCCTCAGGTGACTCTGGACCAGCGGGGTCACCTGACTGATGGTGGCCGTGGAGGAAGTGATGGTCTCCGTCATGGCCAGGAATAGTCTCAGAATGAAGATGGTGTGAGCCAGAATCTCCCATTCTACCCCGTTGTACCCTGGAAGTGCCCTGCTGTCTGTCACCATTTGAACTTGATGCAAGGCTCGAGAAGCTGCTCCAGCATCAGGAACGTGGAATTCCACCTGGTGGACACATCCTTCATCAGCTGGTGCACTGGAGAGCCTTGCTCTGCCTGCTTCGTCCGGTGGAGGTCACTGCCCTTCACGCTCCAGTTAAAGAAACTGGCCAGATTTCTCCCCCACTCGATCAGGCAGCTAAGGGTGCCTTCCCCAATCCCCTTCTCCCCCAAGCCCAGAGCATCCCTGACCACCAGGTGAAGGGTGTGTGCAGTGCAACCCTCAATATGTTGACCGTGTTGTCCGTCACCATGCACCCTTTCATGAAGGGTGCACCAGGTATGACCCACTCCCTCACCATGGCGGTCAGGGCTGCCTCAATGTTCTGACCAGTGTGGTGGCCATCCATGACTTCCACCTGAAGCAGGACCCACCTATACCCTGCTTCAGGACCCCTCCTGCCACTCCCAAATGCTGCCTCCGGGTCCTGCCACCAGTGCGCCGTCACTGCCAGGTAGGCATGCTGTGTGTTTCTGCTCAACCACAGGTCAGTGTTGAAGTGGATGGTGACACCCCCAGCCCCTGCCAGCTGCTCCCTCACCTGCTCCTTTAAAGCCCGGTACAAGGCTGGCACCACCTGCTGACTCAGGGTGGTGCATGAGGGCAGCTTAAACTGGCAGGCTAGGAAGCCAATCAGGTGCCTAAACCCCATGTCCCCGACCACCGAGAAGGGCTGTCCATCGAGCGCAATCATTTCAGCCAACATGCTCATGGCTTTCAGTTGAAAGTCACGCTCCCCTCCATGTCCTGCAGCTGCTGATGGACTTGGCAGCTGCCCCCACCCCAGCTCCTCCATGGTGCACTGATGTTTCTGGGCCGCAACTGGCTGCTGCTTCTGCACCGCTGACCGCGCTGATGGGAGGGACCGAACATGGTGGTGACACAGCTCCCGGAGGGATGTGTGACTGGCCCTGTCCAAAGTGGTCAAGGGACTGTTTCATGCCAACCAATGAGTGTCCCCAGCAAGCGAGTGTTCGCTATGGAAGGGGACATTTGCTCGCCGCACCACCTGAGACTGGTGGCCAAGTTGGTGGAGCAGTTGTTGTTCCTTAAGGTGAACCTTCCGCTGCTGGGATTCCCCGAGCTGCCCCTGGACTTGGATTGATGGTGAACATGGATTGATCTCATGCCTGGAGCAGTCTTAGGATGGGGCTCCTCCTCAATCTGGGCTGCTACTGCTGACGTGCTGTCCCTTCCTCCCAATGCCCTGCCCCCCCTCTCTCTCACTAGATGGCCTCGGCCACCCTATCTGACTGACCTCATGACGCCGGATGGCATTGGGAAGCTGTAAGCCTGCCAGCGACCTCTGGCTACACAATCTCGGCCTGCCTATCTGACTGGCTCTCTCTTGTGCTGCACAGTTTTCACCAGCCTATCTGAGTGCCCTGCCAAGGTCCCAGCCTATCTTCCCTACTGCCTCTCATGCCACGCTGCCTGTCTGCCCGCCCAGGTTGCCAAGCTCGAACCCTGTCTCAGCCAGCCTTCCCATGCCCCCATGGGTCCCCCTGGTGCACNTGGCTCTCTCTTGTGCTGCACAGTTTTCACCAGCCTATCTGAGTGCCCTGCCAAGGTCCCAGCCTATCTTCCCTACTGCCTCTCATGCCACGCTGCCTGTCTGCCCGCCCTGGTTGCCAAGCTCGAACCCTGCCTCAGCCTGCCTTCCGCTGCTCATGCCATGCTGCCTGTCTGCTGCTGCTGCCACTGCTGGCTCTGCTGTACCATGGGATCTGCTAACTGGTAATCCAATGTCTGCCACTGCTCCAACAATGCCTGGCAGCCTACAGTGCCCTGCCAAGTAGGGGTGACAGCCACCAAGCCCCAAGCCTTCCTGGCCTCTGCTGCTGCTGCTGCTGCCACTGGGTCTCAGATGGCCAGACATGGCGTCACTGGCACCCCCAGGGGCCAAGCGCCGAGCCTGCCTGCCCGGGCAACCCAGGGTGCCAAGACCCAAGCCTTTCCCATCTCTGCTGGTGCTGCTGTTATGTCTCAGACAACCTTCCCATGCCCCCATGGGTCCCCCTGGTGCACCCCAAGCCTCCAGGCAGTGCTGAACTTTCCTGATGTTTGTGGGGGGTCCAAACCCTGCGAGACTGAACCCACGAACCCAAACTAAATTTTCAGTCCGAACGTCTGAACATCCAAACTGCATTTTGTTCGCACATCCCTATCCATAAGAAACTTAGGCCTGCTGTAGAGTGTGGGCTTCAGGCCAAATGAGATCCCTTTTGGCTTCATCGCCCTCTCTTGAACACCAAGCTGTACCCAATGGAGACTGTAGGTCTGCCTGTGCAACATCTCAGTCAGAACATAGCATGTGCTCACTGCATCCTGAAAAGCTGCATCATCATTTGGCAAATTTTTTCCAGTGGACTCAGTTCATAATATATTTGTAGCATTCTCAGTTAATTTGATACCACTAAATAACAATACATTTGACTAGAAAGCAATGGCAATAGGTCGTTAGCCATATAAATAATACATATGCAGAAGAAAATTAGCCTTGCTTTTTTTTATGTGCTCATAAAATTATTTTACCCATGAAGTTACTTTGTACCCAAAGGCTAGAGGTTCTAGGGTGGCCATACCTCCCCTTTAAAAGTGGATGCTTATGAAAAATACATGGTGCAGGGTTGCACTGGAACCAGTGAAGCCTTGCATCATGTATATTTCATAAGTGTCCTCTTTTAAAGGGGAGGTATGACCACCCTAGCTAGAGCTAAATCGGGATCAGCTGTTAATAATAATAATAATAATAATAATAATAATAATAATATTTTATTAGGTATCCGCTTTTGCTATAGCCTCCGTATAAAATAGCGCTTATACATGATACACAACATGTACAGAGAGTTAAGCACAAACACATAAATCAGCAAATTAACCGGAACATATAACCAACTCAGTTGGTAGATTTAGCAAAACTACCATACCAAAACTACAGGATTTCCCCGATATCTCGGCTTTGACCTCCCTCTGCTTTTTGAGACCAGCCAAACAAATGTAGTCATGGTCATCACATCTTCCGATCTTATCCGGGAAAGAAGACCTTTGTACCCCTGGCCTGACTTGGGGTATACTACCCCACCCATCAGCAATTGAAGCCAGACTGCCCTTAGGTTGTTATAATAATAGCAAATTAACAGGAAGTGCTGAACTGTTTCAACACCTCCACGGGAACAAGTACACAAGTGTCTGACAATAATGGCCCCTTGATGCCTTCCTTCCACCACAGTGGTCTGAACCTGTTGGAAACGCAGAAGCGTGTAGCTTCTCCGAAGGCCACAATTCTTTAAACTATCCAGATAGGGTTCCATCCCCCAAACTAACTTCACTAACTTAAGCCAGGGGGGCACTCTCCAATTCCCCAAGGCCTCTATATCCTTCTGTCGCTCCGTATCTTCTAGTCTAGTCTGTATTTCCTTTTTCATACCAGCTAATGATCTGCCAGCGAAATAGTTGAAGGAAAACCCATAATTCTGGATCAGGTAACCCAGGTACCTAAGCCATGGGTAACCTCTGGGGCCCGTATATGCCAGTGCTTCCTGCAGGCATTGTCGCAGTAAAGAGGACTCTTGAAGGGCAAGCAGTCTAAGCCAGTATTGGATAACCGAGAGGTTGGCGTGTAAGTTAACAGAAAATATGCCAGTCTCTGCTCTCAAAATAGAGGCCAGCACATCTGTCCCCACTTGGAGAATTCATCGCAGATACATGTTCTGGACCCTCTCCAGGGGTTCGATCACTGACTTGGGAATAATATCCAACTCAAACACTGCCAAGGGTGGAACCGTAGCTCTATAAGCGCCCAAGAACACTGACACTGGGACTCCCTGAGATATCCTAAGCGCCCTACTAATGGCGCCAGCCTGCTGAGCTGCTCAAGTAGCCAGCCCCTGAATATGATTGGCCCAGGTACCCCTAGAAGAGAAGGTTACCCCAAGGTAGGTGTAAGATTGAACCACTTCAAGTGGTTGCTGGTCAATCTCCCACTTAATCGATGGTTTACGGCTACCCATTATCATGATTTTAGACTTCTGGGGATTAGGTGTTAGATCGTTTTCAGCACAATATTCGCCCAACCTATGGATCAGGTGTTTCAGCCCTTTAGGTGTCTGCGAGATAAGAACCAGATCATCTGCAAATTGCAGTACACTAAGGGATCAGCTGTTACTGAACCGTCAGTAAATCCCTACCTTTCAGGAACATTAACAAATGTTCAGAATTATTTATGTAATCCATATTCTTAACGTGCTTTTGAAGTACCAGAAGTATCGAGAGAAGTAGAAGTACTGAGAGAAGTAGCAGAAGTACTGAGAGAAGTAGCAGAAGTACCAAACAAACTAAAGTAAGAAAAGTACCAAACTAACAGAAATGTGGAACAAAGTAGCAGAAGTACAAAAGGTACAATGTAGCAGTGGTAACCAACAAAAAAGCAGAAGCACCAAACAAAGGCATTCACAAATCGGAACTGACAAAAGATGCAAGAAAGCGGTAAGCTTTCGCATGGCACGAAAGGCGGCAAATGGTTTGTTTCTGACGGAAACAGCATTCACAGTGAATCATCGATTCAACTCAACTGAAGGCATATAAATGCCAACTCGTAATTCACTAAAAGTTTTCCACCATTTCATACAGTGACTATTATATACTCAGATTATATACACTATTATTATATTATATATTATATATATATATATATTATATTATTAGATTATATACAGTATTATATACGTCAGATATGTCATATGCTTAATATACACTGTAATTCTTGTTCCCTCTCAAATAGTAGCAGAACTAGGGGACACTCCATGAAACTCACTGGCAGCAGACTTAAAACAAAGTATTTTTTTCACTCATCATGCAATTAACTTGTGGAATTTGTTGCCAGATTATGTGGTCAAAGGTCAGTAGTATAGCTGAGTTTAAAAAAAAGAATTGGATATGTTCTTGGAGGGTAGATCCATTAATGGCTATTAGCCAAGTAGGTTTGGAGGATTTAACCTAAATGTTGGGAACTGGGAGTGAAGAACAGAGAAATGGATCACCCCATCATGACCTGTGTTCGTACTTCTCCCATGTCACCGAGATTGGCAACTGTCAGAGACAGTCCATCAGGCCTGATGGACCATTGGCTTGAGTCTGACCCAGTATTGTACTACTTATGTTCTTGGACCTTAAGCCTTGGTGAAATATGGAAAACATACCATTTGAGTTCTAAGAGTACTGTTAAACACTTTTTGTAATCACCCATCTCTTTTTAGGTGTATTGGCCGTCTTGGCTAAATTAATTTTATTTTTATTTTTTTGACAAGGTTAATAACATAGCCTTCAGAGAAGGCAATGGATTCTGATCCAACAGTAATACTAGGCTGACTGATATGTCCTCCTAAAATTGTATTGCTTCCCTCTGCTTGGCTATACAAGACAGTAGATTTATCCATGTTAAACTAATTTGGTCAGAATATCTGTCTCCAAATATCTGCACAGTTAAGCCTCTATTTTATGATGCAAAGGCTATTGCTGACCTTTCAAAAAAATCAAAATTGATTTCTCTTCAAGTACCAGTTGATTCTTTTACATTTACAGTTCCTACATTGTGCTTGTAAAATGTTCATATTATAATTTTCCATTGGCATATTCCATTAGGCAGCCTATGGTTTGTAGATCATAAATTTCCTCATCCTTCGGCAGAGGACCTGATCGTGCAGGGATCAGGCTCTCTGCAGCTCATGTGGCTACACTCAATGTTGTTAAACATGAACTCAGCTTCCAACAATAACCAATTTCACATACATAAATTTTCTAGATCAAAAATGAATCTGTCTCACAAGTATTCATTTAAAGTAAGACAGAAATAACAGATTTCGAATAACTTTTCAATATTGGCTTTATAAGAGATGATGATGATGCCCTGTCAGACTTTTAGGGGTGAAGCTAAGGTTGTAGTTAGTGTCAGGTGAAGTCTGGAGTCGGGAAGTAAGAAGTATGTCAGAGCCAGGGGGACGTAGGAGCATGGTTAAGGTTAGAGTCAAGCCAGGTCTAGAGCCAAGAGCTGGAAGAACCAAAGCCATATCAGGAATCAGGAGCCAAATAGAAAGAGATGATTAAGAGGCAGAGTTCAAGGCTGGAGTAAGGCGATGATAACCTACGTATGAAATTGGCATCATTTACTGCTAGCCAAAAAGATGTATGTCACTCTTGCAAAAAGAGTTCATAAATGTTTCTGAAACTGGAAAAAAAAATTATTATTTTTTTGCAGTGAATTGCACTGTGTGGCAGGGTAGAGTTCCTGTGGGTCAAGAGCCCTTTAAAAAGACAGCACCAGTCAGTAGTTACGGGCTAGAAGGGCTGCGAGCACTTCAAGGAGCACAGGGTAGCGCCTAAATGAAAGCAGGAGCTAGGGGAGAGCTCTGCCCGGAGAACCCAAGAAACTGCTGGAGCGGCAGGGTGTAGGTGATTGATCCAGCAGCTCAGACAGCAGAAGGGTAGAGGCAGATGAGCTGACAGCCAAGTGCTAAAGACTAAGACTGTGTACAAGCCAGGGGGTTTGTGGCTGGCTTGAGGACTGTATGTGGGTGATTTCAGACATGACGCGGTGCTAGTCACCCTGGCACGAAATCACCACGGGGATTCCCCACCGGGATCACACTGGCACATCCAACAGATGTGCCGGCTGATCCCGGCGGGGAATCGGGGAGGAGCCGGGACCGAGCGGTGCAACGTGCGGCCTCATGGCCCCTCCCCCTATGCTCCCTCGATGCCCACCCTCTGGGGAGACGGGTGGGTGCCGCGGCCAATGCGACCGCAGCGCCTGCCCGAATTGACAATGGCCCGGAATCCTGCCGCGGATTCCGGGCCATGGTAGCCATCCAGACGGGATGGGCCCCTTCATCACGGCGGGAAATCGCATTCACCATGCAATCGGGGCCGGCCCCGCCGGTTCCGCTGATCGCGTGGTGAATGTGATTCCCCGCCGTGATTGATGGGGGTGAACATCTGGGGGGGGGAACTTCCGTTCTCCCTTCAGACGTGACGAGACCTTTCATGCCCGGTGGGAATCCACCGTGGTTGAGCGTGATCTTGTCACATCTGAAAATAGCCTGTGATGGTGCAGAACTGCATATAACTGTTTAAGAGAGACTGTGGAGATAGCAAAGAGTCTAAGTGAGATCATACCCATAAAGAGACAGTACCTGATGAAAATGTCTGGAGAACAGGACTGATGAGGGCTAATCCTGCGAGAACTCACCACAGGTCGGCCTGTCCATGCGACACACTGTCAACAGGGGATGAAAACAAATGAGACAGTGACAAACCGGATCCCCTGCCCAACGCGGGGAGGGTCACCACAAACACCACAGTTTGGCTCGGTGGGAAGGGCAATACAAATGATCAGCTATGGGAATCTGGGTCAGGAGTCTGCCATCACAAGTCCCTTCATGCCACGGGTTGGCCGAGGAGCCATCCACGTGAGGCAGGACTTCCAGACTCCTGCCGTGCAGCAAGGTCAGGCCCCTGGGAGGAGTTGCTGCCAAGCAGCTGATGGAGGGGCCTGGAGGAGCACACTCACCCCAGCTGCCGAATAGCTGATTAGGGAGGCTCGGAGGAGTGCGCTCACCCCAGCCACTAAATAGCTGTTTGGGGGTGAGGGGACTTCTCTGCTCCTCTAGGCCCCCCAGTCAGCTGTTTCATGTCTGGGATAAGCATGCTCCTCCGGGCCCAATCCTTGGACTTCATCTCACAGTGGAGCTGCATGGGCTGGTCAGATGGGAAGCCACTCCGTGGCCCCACATTAGCCCAAGTGAGGCAACCGTAGCCCACAATACATCACTGGCCTCCTACGGCCAACGCATTCCGTAGCAGCCAGGCACTTGCCCTGAGGCAGAAGTGGGTGAAGTGGGTGAACATCTGGCAGCCACTGAACTGATGGACAGGTACCCATAGGCTACTGTGGGCTACTGTCTCGTTTGTTTTCACCCAATGTTGAAATAAAGTTGTGAGTACTTGATATCTGATACATTTCAAACTTTTTTTAAAAGTTTTGAAATGTCAGGAAAACAAAAATTTGCAGTTAAAAATACGTGAAACAATTTTTTTTGCATCAGCTGTCCTTTGCAGCTAATTGCTTTGCTTAAAATGTCTTTAAGTTTCTTGAGTCAGCAGATTTCCTCCCCCTCCCCCTTAGTGCTGTAACTTGATGCAATACATAAAATGTTCTTCTATATTGCCCCAAGGAGCAAATATGTTTTCCTGTGACCTATGGTTGAAATTTTCAAAAGCACTTTAGAAGTGCCAGATTTTTAAAAAAGCATCATTAATAGTAAAATATCCTGAAAAAGTAGTATGTGCTTTGAAAAGTAAGAAGTTAGTGTTGCCATGACTGAAAATCTTCAGTAAAAGCCATTGTTTTTTAACTCTTGTGATGCAAATGCTTCAAATATTTTCCACCTGCCTTCCTGTCCTTAAATATTAGAGCTCACACAGTTCTGTGTATGATGAAGGTTTACAGGACGTGGTGACATTTGTATTAATTTGCTTTTAGTGATCTAGTGCACAGTAGTTGGTATGTGACAAAGAGCTTCAAGTTTAGGTTGAACGCTCCTTTTTTGTTATTACTGCATCAAAGATTTTAAACTACTTCAGCATCACTAGGTGGCCTCATTAACATAAGGGCTAACTCCTAGCACTTAACATGGTCTCTACTCTGTAGGAAATAGAAAGGCGGACTGAATTAGAGTCCCTTACTGAGGCATCATCATTTTAGGGTCCTTTAGGATCCTTATTTATCATGTTCAGTCTCATGTGTCCAGAGCATGTGGTGCATGGGTGTGTGTTAGAAAGAGAGAATGAGCAAGTGTTAATGCACAAATATAATTCAGATACTGCCTATCTGATTACCTTTAAAATTAACTGATTCCATTTCCTTCTCCTCAGTAAGGATGATGGTTTCCCGCTTCAGTTGCTTCTGCATATACAAGTGCCAAAATTTACTGTGGAAGGGACCCTAATCAAATTTTTTCCCTGCGTTTCAGGCTACAGCTGGGAACATCTGTCATTAAATATGCTTTTCTTCACTTGACATTATCATGAGCAGAAGCTTAGAGACTGGGAATTTGCTGCCAGCTACAGTACCAATATGTTGAATCCTATGAAATAATCCTTCAGGAAAATGTAATTTTATCTTTTATTTGTATCTTTCAAGTCATACCACTGTCGTGGTGACACCAATTTGTTTTCCTGTGACCTATGGTTGAAATTTTCAAAAGCACTTTAGGGGTGCCAGATTTCAAGTCATACCACTCTTTTCAGTGACATCAATTTGCCTTGGCTACCCACTCGTTTCTAATTGCTGTACAGTATTTCATGTTCAGAGGCAGCTATGACCCTTCCCTGTGTCTTTTTAATTACCCCTATTGTTTTAATGACCTTCTTTTTGATGCTGTTGTTATCTGAGTCCCTTTTTTATGGGACTAGACATTCTAGACCCTACTCAAACTGGGGTTGGGGATGGAGGCCACCTGGGATGGTCATGGAAGGTGTTCTGGTAGGTCAAGAAGGACCCATTTGGCAAACATCTAGCTCCATACATTGATTGAGCTTGGAAAATCTCCAAAATAATGGAGTGAATAATGGCGTGGCAAGGGGAGAGAAATTCAAAGGACAACAGGGAGAGAGAGGGGGGGGGAACAATAGAAGAGGGGGAAGGGGAGAAAAAGAGAGCGAGTGAGCAAGATGTTGAGTAGGGACGGGCCTCAATTACCACAGACAACTGAAAGGGTGGAACAGTTAAAAAGACATTTGAGAACCGCTGTTCTAGATAGTCATTCTAGACAGTGAATATTCCGGGCACTGTGTTCCAAAATACAACCTCATGTGCTGGTTTCCATCACTGAAGTTTTCCTTTAATTGCAGAGGTGCAAATACTAAAGAGCCATCTTAAATTTGTTTAAAACAAGCTGAATTGTATTCATAATTGTAAAAGGAGGGCACAAAATACCACTTGCACCCAAATATATCTAATGGGTGCAGTCTTAACCCCATGATGTCACTGAAGAAACCCTCATTTAAGCCAATAGGGTTAGGCTCACCCCCTGAATTTACATTTTAAAACTTGCAGGAAGAGATGCCTGGCATCAAGAATCTTTGTAGTTATAGCTGGGCCAAATTTTGCAGACCTGCCTTGTTACTTGGCTCTGCCCATTTTCAGATAAAATTCCAGATTTCACTGAGAATTTTCTTGCACAAGATCTAAGTCAAATCTGCCTGATGATTTGAAGACTTGGAGTGCAATCCTGACATTACTTAAGTCAAAGAGTATATTTACCCATTTCCTCCAGTCCAGTGGCATCAGGATTGGGCCCAGTAGTGTAGCTAGATTAGAATGGACCCTGATGCAGGAGATGGAACAGGGTTTTTCTCCCAGCGACAGGGGACACAGCTGCACCAGAAAGTGTGAGGCCCCCAAGCTCGTGAGGCCCCGTGCAGTTGTGCCACCATGTCCCTATTATAACCACAAACTTGATTGGACCATTGGTCCATAAATGTAGATCCTTGGAGCCTTCCTGATTAGGGGAAATATAATGTATTGATGATCTTATAAGCCCATCTCTTGATGCATAAATGAGTTGACATTCACAGATGATAAGGCCAGGCACAGAACAGGGATGAGTTTGCTGCAGCTTCTGTGACGTATTGTGTCAGTTTTGTGCTTCCTGTCCATCATCTTGCCATAGACATAGGTTCCAGCTTCTTCCAGCAGACTCACATCATTGTATCCCAGAGGCATCCTCATAAACCTTTTCCCCTGAGCTCAAGAACTTGCCAAGCAAGTCTGCACAACAAATCTTTCCCAGAAAGTCTTGCACTAAGCCTGACTTCCCCCTGCTTGTATTCAGCTTAGACGGTATGTTCCTTCTCTTCGTTCCTTCATGCTGTGATGATCAGTGAAACAGTTAGACTGTGGATGTTATTAAAAACCTCAACACTGGCATCCGAATTAACACCCGCTGAAATGATTAGGGCACTCCATTTGTTCAGAATCATTGTAGTCGGTAATTTGCCAAGTCAGGTAGGCATTGCTGCATCATTTACATTTGTTTCATATTTTAAAGTGTATATGTAAATTGTAATACCTTGAGATTACATATCTAGATACATACATGATATATAGATATAGAGTTTTAAAGAAGAGATTCTTAAAAACAAGAAGTTCGTTAGGGAGATATGACAGGTAATTATTATGTTGTTTGCTGTCACACAAATTGAGCCCTACCAGTTGAAGACAGCACCGTTTTGCATCCAGCATCAATGTGGATCTGGAAAATAAGAATTGTTTGTGAAGTGTCTTTACTGGCAAGTCTTCTGAATTAAATATTATGAAATGGTTTTTGTTGTTTGTTTATTTATTTATTTATTTATTTATTTATTTTTCTATCCCACACCCTCCTGCTCACAGAGGGCAAAGGGATCTGTTGAGACATATCTGTATATCACATTGGCCTGAGATTGTTAAATACAAACTTGGGGACTGTCCATAAAGTACAGACAGAGAGGAGGGGTCAGCAAAGTTGTGACAAATTATTTATTTATTTATTTACAAAATTTGGATATCCTGCAACAAGCTAAAAACCATAAATACATTTAAATATATTAAGAATATTAACTTAGGGGTCAATAAAACAACATTAAGAGTCAGTAAAATCCACCCCAACCCCACCCTCACCCGTCCTCCCTACCAAATGCCAAATGGAACATCTATGTTTTACACTGACAGTGGAAGGACTGGATTTCCAGTGACAAATGGGCCTCGACTGTAAGGGAGTTCCACAGCCATGGTGCTACTACTGAGAACACCCTCTCTAGCATCGCCCCCCGAGAAACTCAGGGAACTTTGAGAAGGGTGCCCCAGCTGACTGCAGGGGCTGCTCTAGAACCTGGGGGGTGAGGCGGTCCCGCAGGTAAGTAGGGCCCAGCCATTGTAGGGCTTTATAGGTCAAAACCAACACCTTGAATCAGGCCTGGAAGACAATCAGCAGCCAGTGCAGTGAGTGGAGCACCGGTGTAATATGCTCACGATGACCCGTCCCCATCAGGATGCGGGCTGCCGAATTCTGCACCAGCTGCAGTCTCCGAACTGTCACCAAGGGTAGCCCCACATAGAGCACGTTACAGTAGTCAAGTCTTGAGGTGATAAAGGCATGGATGATGGTGGCAAAGTCCAACTCTGAGATATATGGCCAAAGCCTCCATACCAGATGTAATTGGTAAAAGGCGCTCCTTGCCACAGCTGCCACCTGGGCGTCCAGGCAGAGCTGCAAATTGAGGAGCACTCCAGATTACAGATCTGCAGGACTAAGGACAGACAGACCTCCATCAATGATAGGGGCCTTCAACCCCTTGGCCCTACTCACCAACATCATCTCCGTCTTGTCAGAATTCAAATTCAAACTATTCCTACTCATCCAGCCCCCCACAGCCACGAAGCACCAAGTAAGCAACAAAAAGTTCGGGTCGGAGTCAGCTGAAAATGAGAGATATAGTTGGGTGTTGTCAGTGTATTGATGACACCAAACACCAATGCATGCACACGTTGAACAGGAGAGAGGACAGAATGGAACCTTTCAGAACACCACACGTGAGATCCCGGGGAGATGACAAATAGTCCCCCCGGTACCACACACTGAGTTTTCTCAGCCAGGAAAGAGCTGAACCATCTAAGAATGGCCCCGCCCACCCCAGCACAGTCCCACAAGCGAGTCACCAATATCTCGTGGTCAACTGTGTCAAAAGCAGCCGAAAGATCTAACAAAATCAAAAAAGTAGACTGACCTTGGTCTAACACTCAGCGTAGGTCACTGACTAAGGCCACAAGAGCAGTTTCGGTGCCATGTCCCAGGCGAAAGCCAGACTGTGAGGGATCCAGAAAATCAATTCATTCCAGATGTTCCTGAAGCTGCCGAGCCACTACCTGTTCAATAACCTTCCTTAAACAAGGAAGGCTAGAGACTTGTTGATAACTGGTGAAGGAGCCACCACAGTTGTATTCTAAGGCTACAGAAAGTTTTGAAAAGTGGGGGGAAATTGAATCACTTATTTTTCAGTTAACGCTCTAGAGATGGCAAGTGATCCCCTCCCATCACACCTGACATAATTGTATATTACAGGTATTTATGTGTATATGATTCATGTGACATACTTTTTAAGCCAGAGATGTGGAGGGGAATCTGTACTAGTTTGACAAACTGTGACAAGGAAGCTCGAAATAGCTATAAAGCATGATATACTTTATGGAGAGCCCCTTTGAATTGGTTCACCCCAAGAGCTCACATGAACCTCAAGTTGTCTTTCTCTCCCTCTTTTCTGGCAAGATGATACTAAGATTTTTAGAGCTGTCAAGACTTGCTTAAACTGTATGAGAATTCAGGTCGCCACATATTGAGTGCTGAGTATGATTTCCATAGCAGCCGTTTGTACATGGATTGCCCCCCCCCATCAGTGTTCGGGCAGATGTGCGGGTGGGGGGATGTCCGTGTAGATGGGTGTCCGCTCAGTTTTGGTCCGTGTGAATACCGAGCGGAATGGGGGTGGGTGGGTGCGCAACACCCACCTCCACCCATCACCCACCCATCTCCCACACAACACCCATCACCCACCCGTCTCCACCCACAGAGCCCTCTGGAAAACCAGACGAGGCTCGGTGGATGGAGGTGGGTGGCGATGGATGAAGGTGTGTGTGTGTCCGTGTAAAGGGACACTCACCCACTGTGCCAAAACACCCATCCCCACCCATCACCCACCCATCTCCCACACAACACCCATCACCCACCCGTCTCCACCCACAGAGCCCTCTGGAAAACCAGACAAGGCTCGGTGGATGGAGGTGGGTGGAGATGGATGAAGGTGTGTGTGTGTCTGTGTAAAGGGACACTCACCCACTGTGCCAAAACACCCATCCCCCCACCCACCTCCATCTGTGTAAAAAAGGCCAGTCTCTCAAAAACTCATACATTAAAAATGCTTAGGGAGTTTCAAGCATGTCTTACCTTTCTACCAAATGTTTAATATTATCACTTAGAAATTAGCAATATCTTCAGGTGATGGCGTAGGACACAGGTGGGGAACCTTTCCCTTCCTATGGGCCATTTTGAACATTAGTAGAGACTCCAACTCCATAGAAAGGAGTTGTGAGCATGCATGCATTTAGGATGTGCAAGAAAGGAGAGAATCTAGATTCTACATCATGGATCCATGTTATGGATCCATCCCATGTCCCTGAGTGCATGCCCTCATCTCTGCGCCCAACCCAAGCTCACTCTTTCAGTACATGGGCGTGAATCCATGGGTCACATCCAGGAATTGGAAAGGGGGGATATTAAAAAACAACTGTGGCTGGCGTAGAAGATAATGCAGTGCCTTGTCTCCCACACTTACAAATGTTCTGTCATCCAATGTCCAAAATTCCTTTCATGACTTGTTTACCCTTACCATGTCTTTCACACCTTTTACACTCAAGGAAAACATTAAGAATGAAATTTTCTTTAATCTGAATCTTTGTTTTATTGTATTTTCTGCTTTGACAATGTTATCTCATAGGAATCATAGTGATGGATGACAGGCAACTTCCAAGACCAAGGGACTGATTTTAGGTTTCTATCCATGCAAAAGTTCTATAGTTTGTCATTTCTCATAGGCATTTGAATGGAATATGAAAGGAGAGAATCTAGATCATGGATCTAGTATCCATGACAGTGGGACAAAGTAGATTTAAATAAGAATGCTCACATAGTAAAACTGAAGCAGGTGAAAATGGTGCTAACTACTAAATCCTGTATGCATTTATTCCAGATTAGTTCTAGACAATACATTTGTTCATAGAGAAGTAAAATTGTGCTATAAGTCAAGTCTTAAAAAGCTATGACCGCTTTTACACGAGGCGCTCAAAAAGTTCCTCCGAAGATACTCAGGGAAAGAAACCTGCATGGGGGGTGATTAGACATTCCCTCCGCGCTACCAGACGTGTTGTTGCTCACATTCTATGCAGTGGCTGCCGAGAACAAGCATAGGTTTGAAGATGTGGCATCGTAAAAACCCCTTTTACAACGCTGCATTTTCAAACCTGTTCTTTCAAAGCTTGTTCTTGGTAGCTGCTGCTTGGAATGGGAGCAACATCACTTCTGTAAGGGGGGATGTCTAAACACCGCCCACGCAGGTTTCTCTCCCTGCATATTTTTTGAGGCACTTTTTCAGCGCCTCGTGTAAAAGCGGTCTATGTAATCATAAAAAATACAGGGTGTAGCCACATGATGCACTTACTGTGCCTTAAGCAGCCTTACCATGATTCAGTGCATTGTGTGACTGGTGGCCGTCAGATGTTCCCCCAGCGTGTGGCAGGCCAGGCAGCGGGCTGCTACATGCTGCGTCCTTGGAAAAAACATGCTGCGTCCTCGGAAAAAGGCCAGGGATGCAGCGTGTAACAGCCTTACCCAAAGTGGGGTTAGACTGCCCAACATGTGATACCATGCTGCCACTCATGTGCCCGGTCCCCATCTGAGCTGCCACATGATGAGGTCCACTGCAGGGTTCTGAGTGGCAAGCACTAGCTCCAGTCTTGCATGGCCACGTCATGGCCAATGGCAGGATGGTGGGTGGTCCGGGTGAGTGGGTGGGGCAAGGCCAGCCACCTGCTTGTGTAGCTGGTGTCTTAGCTGGCCAGCTGACCTGACTGCCCCATGGGGGGGGCGGGGTGACGGACTGTCCTGCTCCCCACGTTGGCCCGGAAGTGTAGCAGTAGTGATTTCCTGCCATGGGATGCATGGAGATCGAACCTTCTACAGGTTATCTGGAGGCACCCACAGTTGCTACTATTGTTTCTATTGTGGGGGGAGGGTTGGAGAACCTTTCCCCTTCCATTGGAAACTCTGAAAATTAGTACAAGCTCTGTGGGCCAGATAGGAGTTGGGGGTGAGAGTATGTAAATGGTTTGCTGAGGATGGGGAAAGGAAGGGGAGAGTCTAGATCATAGTTCTACTCCATGGATTCATCCTCTCTCGTGTGTATGCCCACATCTCTGCTTCATTTCCATTTTCTTTTAGGGTTTGAGGGTAGGGACTGGGTCCATGGGCCAGATCCAGGAATTGGGAAGGGGCCAAATAAAATCCAGCTTCTGGGAAGAGCTTCCCCACCTGTAAGCAGGGCATTTTTAAAGTGGAATTTACACTGGTGGGACAGAGCTCAAAGGGGCACTTTCCACACCCAGAAATATTAAAGCCAGATTTCTACTGATGAACCAATGCTTAATATATGCATTTCAAACTTTAGAATCGTGACAATTACTGGTTGGAAAGGTCTTTCCTACCACTTTACATGTTTAAAATGTCCTGTCAATAGCTTCATACAATTTTTTTTTAAAATGCAGAACAGCCAGTGGCTTTGCTTCATACAGTTAGTTTATGGGCAGGCATAAAGAGAATGCTGTAGAAATATCATATTCTTATATATCATTGTGATAATACCTTTTTCTAGATAATGGATACCCCCAAAAAAATCCTTAGGCTAATTATGATTAAAATTCCAGTCTGTTTGCTGTCCCTGCTGTTTGAGGAAGACATAAAAGACTTATCTGTTTCTTGCCATGTATAGCTTCAGGGATTTTGATCTGCGTGAATTTTTTATGAGGAGTCTACCTATGCCTTATCTAGTGGCTCTGCTCTTCAGATAACACACAGAGTTCTAGTGGAAAGAAATGACATTCCCTAATGCTATTGGATGTGATTTCTCTTAGAAATGGATGATAAATCATAATTATATAAAGGAAAGGAGGACGTAACATACCTATATGCTGCATAATCATAATCATCGGTGCAGCATGGAACTATTGCATTTTCAAGATTAAAGCTAATCTGGATTTATTGTAGGAAGTGCAGTAAATCAATTTTGAAAATGTCAGGCCAAATCATCTGTGCTATACTGTTAAATAGCATTTACTTTACAAGAAACCAGAAACTGAATTACAATATTTATGTCAGACACAACCATTTGAAAACTCTATGAAAGGAAAACAAAACTAGGAGATGGCCTGATGTTTCTTATTGTCATATGCTTTGCCCTGCTGGGTCATGAGGACCCACAGGATCAGAACCTAAATACAGGCTCATCTGCTGGTTTCTATCACTGAGGTTTTCCTTTATTTGCAGAGATGCACAGTCACCATATTGTTTACAAGACATAAGCAAAGCATCTCAGTCCACCAGCCTCCTCAGACTGGTGCCCTACATTGTTGCAAAGCAAGCCATTCACTCTGGGCCTCTGGCCAATGTTTGGTCAATACCTACTTGAGTTCTCAGCCTTTACATATGAGGAAGCTCTTTCTTGGGCTCCCAGCCATGTGACTCTTCTCACCTGCCCCCACTTGGCTAGCCAGCTCCAGGGAAGCCCTATTAGTGCAGGAGTCTGGGCAAGAACCTTGCCGTGGGCCCCTCTTCCCTTCAAGATCCCCTTGAAACACACTTCAACCTTTAGAGACAAGCTCTTTGACTTTGAACCTCTGATGGTCTTCCTTGCTGAGCTGTGTGTTAGACACTTAGAAGGTTAGAGCTCAGATGGTGCTCAACTTGTGCCAAGTCCAACCAACAACAGCATAGCTCTTTTTTGAAAGACCATGCAGTGGCGGCAGCAAAGAGATCCGTAAAGTGTCATCCAGTCATAGCCTACTAAATCCTGGCTGTTCCCACTTGGAGTTAGAGTTATTAGTTGCCCTCCAGCTTTGTAGACAGCCATTCATATTTGGCTTGACTTAGGAACTGCTAGTTTGGGTGCAGAGTCAGAGTTTGGGATTGGGAAGCCAGGACTTGTCCAGTTTGCTCAGATCAGTTTTAATTAATCTTGCCCACAAGTTTGGAGAGTGTACTTGGACCAATGTGAGCAACAAGTTGGAATTAGATCCATGCCCATCCTGACTGTTGAAAGCTAGCCAGGAGATTTTGGGGCCATTGCCAGCTGGGGTCTTCAATGCCTCCCTTCGGGAAGACAGAGTACCAGATGACTTTAAAACTGAAGTTGTCTGTCCCCATTTGAAAAGAAACCCTTCTCTTGACATTGACTCCCCTCCCAGTTATCTACTACTATAGAAATGATAAGCAGTAGTAGTTCAGTTTATGTTTATTACAGCACTAGGCCATTGCAATATAACACAACACAATACAATACAAATCAAATTACCCAAGACAGTGGGTACCTATAAACATAAACAAAAATTGGATACAAGTTCCAATCTCATTCTTATAATCACTAAAATGACAAAGGTAAAATAACCAGCCAGTAAATAATCAGACCTATAATTGTGTCACGACCACTATATTCCATCTGCACCTGAAATTAATTGAATAAAAGCTTGGCGAAGCTTAATCGCAACTACCAGATATTGTGCAATAATCCGGGTTAAATTGGAATCGACATCTGCCAGGGCCAATAAGGACAGGTTGTGATAAGTCCTATCGTTGTACCTAGTACAAAAGGCAGCTAAATGTTCCTGACGTAAGGAGTCATACAGGTGACATTCGAACAAAATGTGCTCTGTCGTCTCCACCTGTTGATAGTCAAAAGGGCACAAACGATCAGTGAATTTTACAGAAGTAAATTGACCCTCCAAAACCTTTGTTGGAAGGGTGTTAAACCGGGCACATGCAAATAGCTGTTTCCCCCTTGGGGATAAGTTGGAGATCAAATAATGGGCCATATGTGGGCTTGCTGGTGTCCATAAGAGGTAATCACACATATGGGTGGAAGCTCGTATCTTTGAGTATTCTTCCTGTTGATCAATATCCCTATGTCTAGTCATGATCTCTCTCTTGATCAACGTAGGGTTTTTACCTTCCCAATAATCAGGACTAAATTCCAGTTTATACATCTGACCTTGTACTGCCCTTTGCCACCTGCTAAGATAGGCATCCTTCTTCCAAAACTTAAGTAGGCCCTCCTGCTGTGGCTCACAAGTTTTGGCCCAAAATTTCCAAACTTGGCCCCATGCTATGGTCGACCAACTCTGCTGACCAACCTCAATCCTAATGGCAGCATATGACGTGCCCCGTGGGGTCCTTAACAATCTCTGATATGCTCGAGCCTGAATGCCATCCAGTTTATTAAGCCCATGTGTTAACAATGGAATCCACAACTCCGCCCCATAAAGGAGCTGGGCTCTAGTCTTTGCATTTAGGACCTTAATTGCTGGTGCCAGGGCAAATTTCCCAGAATTACCAAAAAGCTTTAATATGGCGTGAACTGAACCTTTAGCAGTAGTTAAAGCTCTTACATAGTGCTTTTCCCAGGCACCTGATGCCTGGAACAACAGGCCTAGGTACCTGTACTCTTTAACCTGTAAAATGGATTGTCCACCCATAATCCTAGTTTGTTGCTTCCTTGATTTGGTAACCACCATTATTTTGAATTTGTCATGGTTTATTGCAAGTTTATTTAGAGCACAAAAATCAGAAAAACAAGCCAATTGTCTATTCATACCCACTTTGGTCTGGGACATAATAGCTATGTCATCCACAAACAACAAACTTCCAACCAAATGGTCCGCAAGCTTAGGGGGGAAAAAAGAAGGCCGGGCAAGCAGGGAAATAATGTCATTTATAAACAGATTGAAAAGTGTGGGGACAAGCACGCACCCCTGCCTAACCCCAAAGTAGATGATTATCGGTTCTGACAGGTGACCCTGGCAGTCTGTTTTCACTTCAAGTGAGGAGTTGGCATGTAAACATTGCAATGCATGCAGTAATCTGGGGTCCATCTGCATATTCTCCAACTTGGCCCACAGTATATCCCTATTCACCAGATCGAAAGTCGATCTTAAGTCTAGGAATGCTATATAAAACCTCCCATTTTTCTCCAGATATTTATCCGTAAGATGATTAAGCACTAGGCACTGTTCCAAGGTAGATCTACCCCACTGGAATCCTGCCGGTTCAGGGTGCAGTATTAAAAATTCATCTATCCAAGAAGTTAACCTTTTTAATAGCCATTTCCCGTATATTTTGCTAGCCACACACAATAGGCTAATAGGCCTATAGTTGGCTGGCAATGATCTATCTCCTTTTAAAAATACTGGTACAACCACCGCCCGCTCCCAATTTACTGGGATGGTTCCTAAATTATTTATGGTTGTAAAAAGAGTGGCTAACAAAGGCACCCACCAATCCAGGGCCTGTTTAAAGACCTCAATAGGGATCCTATCTGG